>JBBDGP010004974.1:0-40714 GCA_037952835.1 Lithobates septentrionalis
CCCCCACCATACAGAGGGCACCACCCTCCCCCCACCATACAGAGGGCACCACCCCCCCCCCCACCATACAGAGGGCACCACCCTTCCCCCACCAGAGGGCACCACCCTCCCCCACCATACAGAGGGCACCACCCTCCCCCACCATACAGAGGGCACCACCCTCCCCCACCATACAGAGGGCACCACCCTCCCCCCACCATACAGAGGGCACCACCCTCCCCCACCATACAGAGGGCACCACCCTCCCCCCACCATACAGAGGGCACCACCCTCCCCCACCATACAGAGGGCACCACCCTCCCCCCACCATACAGAGGGCACCACCCTCCCCCCACCATACAGAGGGCACCACCCTCCCCCCACCATACAGAGGGCACCACCCTCCCCCACCATACAGAGGGCACCACCCTCCCCCCACCATACAGAGGGCACCACCCTCCCCCACCATACAGAGGGCACCACCCTCCCCCCACCATACAGAGGGCACCACCCTCCCCCCACCATACAGAGGGCACCACCCTCCCCCCACCATACAGAGGGCACCACCCTCCCCCCACCATACAGAGGGCACCACCCTCCCCCACCATACAGAGGGCACCACCCTCCCCCCACCATACAGAGGGCACCACCCTCCCCCCACGCGGAGCACTTACCGGCCTCGCTCTTTCTTCTTCTTCTTTTTCTTGTGTTTGGTTGGAGATGGAGGAGCGTGAACTTTCCGAATCTGCAACTAAACTGTAAGGGGCATGGAATGAGGAACCAGAAGAGTAACCACACCCCCCACTTCTACCCCTCCCCCACCATACATCTCTCCACCATCACCACCATTAGGGTGCAGTCATGACCTAAGACAAGGATATCTGGGGCCCCCGGGGGCCCCATCATCATTCTGCCCGCGACCAAAAAAACCAGTCATCACCACCGGCCTGTGTGTGAATTGTGGCTCTGAATATTCCGGAATGATCAGCCCCGTGAAAGGCGGCCCTATAGCCAATCACCAGAAGCCGCCAGTTCCGGGACTGAGAGGACTGGGTCACGTGACAGGACTGGTGCAGGAAACGGTCACGTGACAGGACTGGTGCAGGAAACGGTCACGTGACAGGACTGGTGCAGGAAACGGTCACGTGACAGGACTGGTGCAGGAAACGGTCACGTGACAGGACTGGTGCAGGAAACGGTCACGTGACAGGACTGGTGCAGGAAACGGTCACGTGACAGGACTGGTGCAGGAAACGGTCACGTGACAGGACTGGTGCAGGAAACGGTCACGTGACAGGACTGGTGCAGGAAACGGTCACGTGACAGGACTGGTGCAGGAAACGGTCACGTGACAGGACTGGTGCAGGAAACGGTCACGTGACAGGACTGGTGCAGGAAACGGTCACGTGACAGGACTGGTGCAGGAAACGGTCACGTGACAGGACTGGTGCAGGAAACGGTCACGTGACAGGACTGGTGCAGGAAACGGTCACGTGACAGGACTGGTGCAGGAAACGGTCACGTGACAGGACTGGTGCAGGAAACGGTCACGTGACAGGACTGGTGCAGGAAACGGTCACGTGACAGGACTGGTGCAGGAAACGGTCACGTGACAGGACTGGTGCAGGAAACGGTCACGTGACAGGACTGGTGCAGGAAACGGTCACGTGACAGGACTGGTGCAGGAAACGGTCACGTGACAGGACTGGTGCAGGAAACGGTCACGTGACAGGACTGGTGCAGGAAACGGTCACGTGACAGGACTGGTGCAGGAAACGGTCACGTGACAGGACTGGTGCAGGAAACGGTCACGTGACAGGACTGGTGCAGGAAACGGTCACGTGACAGGACTGGTGCAGGAAACGGTCACGTGACAGGACTGGTGCAGGAAACGGTCACGTGACAGGACTGGTGCAGGAAACGGTCACGTGACAGGACTGGTGCAGGAAACGGTCACGTGACAGGACTGGTGCAGGAATCGGTCACGTGACAGGACTGGTGCAGGAATCGGTCACGTGACAGGACTGGTGCAGGAATCGGTCACGTGACAGGACTGGTGCAGGAATCGGTCACGTGACAGGACTGGTGCAGGAATCGGTCACGTGACAGGACTGGTGCAGGAAACGGTCACGTGACAGGACTGGTGCAGGAAACGGTCACGTGACAGGACTGGTGGCAGGAAACGGTCACGTGACAGGACTGGTGCAGGAAACGGTCACGTGACAGGACTGGTGCAGGAAACGGTCACGTGACAGGACTGGTGCAGGAAACGGTCACGTGACAGGACTGGTGCAGGAAACGGTCACGTGACAGGACTGGTGCAGGAAACGGTCACGTGACAGGACTGGTGCAGGAAACGGTCACGTGACAGGACTGGTGCAGGAAACGGTCACGTGACAGGACTGGTGCAGGAAACGGTCACGTGACAGGACTGGTGCAGGAAACGGTCACGTGACAGGACTGGTGCAGGAAACGGTCACGTGACAGGACTGGTGCAGGAAACGGTCACGTGACAGGACTGGTGCAGGAAACGGTCACGTGACAGGACTGGTGCAGGAAACGGTCACGTGACAGGACTGGTGCAGGAAACGGTCACGTGACAGGACTGGTGCAGGAAACGGTCACGTGACAGGACTGGTGCAGGAAACGGTCACGTGACAGGACTGGTGCAGGAAACGGTCACGTGACAGGACTGGTGCAGGAAACGGTCACGTGACAGGACTGGTGCAGGAAACGGTCACGTGACAGGACTGGTGCAGGAAACGGTCACGTGACAGGACTGGTGCAGGAAACGGTCACGTGACAGGACTGGTGCAGGAAACGGTCACGTGACAGGACTGGTGCAGGAAACGGTCACGTGACAGGACTGGTGCAGGAAACGGTCACGTGACAGGACTGGTGCAGGAAACGGTCACGTGACAGGACTGGTGCAGGAAACGGTCACGTGACAGGACTGGTGCAGGAAACGGTCACGTGACAGGACTGGTGCAGGAAACGGTCACGTGACAGGACTGGTGCAGGAAACGGTCACGTGACAGGACTGGTGCAGGAAACGGTCACGTGACAGGACTGGTGCAGGAAACGGTCACGTGACAGGACTGGTGCAGGAAACGGTCACGTGACAGGACTGGTGCAGGAAACGGTCACGTGACAGGACTGGTGCAGGAAACGGTCACGTGACAGGACTGGTGCAGGAAACGGTCACGTGACAGGACTGGTGCAGGAAACGGTCACGTGACAGGACTGGTGCAGGAAACGGTCACGTGACAGGACTGGTGCAGGAAACGGTCACGTGACAGGACTGGTGCAGGAAACGGTCACGTGACAGGACTGGTGCAGGAAACGGTCACGTGACAGGACTGGTGCAGGAAACGGTCACGTGACAGGACTGGTGCAGGAAACGGTCACATGACCCTTTACAGGACGTCTTACTTGTAGGATTTCTGCTGCTGCTGTTCCTGTGCCCTGCGATTCGGGTCAAAGCTGCTCCCATCCACATAATCAGCGCTGATGCCAAACGCAGCCCGCAGGCGCTCGTTCTTCTTCTCATTCGCTTCTGCCAGCTGGTGGGTTTCAGAGACACTGAGAAGAGAGGAAGGAAATTCTGAGGATTCAGAGGAGGACCCTTCATGTGTTCTACAGATCATGGGGGAGGAGGACCCTTCATGTGTTCTACAGATCATGGGGGGAGGAGGACCCTTCATGTGTTCTACAGATCATGGGGAGGAGGACCCTTCATGTGTTCTACAGATCATGGGGGAGGAGGACCCTTCATGTGTTCTACAGATCATGGGGGGAGGAGGACCCTTCATGTGTTCTACAGATCATGGGGGAGGAGGACCCTTCATGTGTTCTACAGATCATGGGGGAGGAGGACCCTTCATGTGTTCTACAGATCATGGGGGGAGGAGGACCCTTCATGTGTTCTACAGATCATGGGGGAGGAGGACCCTTCATGTGTTCTACAGCTCATGGGGGAGGAGGACCCTTCATGTGTTCTACAGCTCATGGGGGAGGAGGACAATTCATGTGTTCTACAGATCATGGGGGAGGAGGACCCTTCATGTGTTCTACAGATCATGGGGGAGGAGGACCCTTCATGTGTTCTACAGATCATGGATTATGGGGAGGAGGACCCTTCATGTGTTCTACAGATCATGGATTATGGGGAGGAGGACCCTTCATATGTTCTACAAACAATGGCATCAGATGAGAAGGACCCTATATATACTCTACAGCTCATGGATTCAGAAGAGAAGGACCCTTCATATGATCTATAGTTCGTGGATAATGGTGAGGAAGACCCTTCATAGGTTCTATAGCCCATGGTACACAGACTGAATAAAGTAAATGGAGGTCCTCAGGAGGGATAGGAAAGCCTCGCACACAGAGCTGAACCCAGAGGCCTCACCACCGGAGGTCTGAGAGGCAGAAGAGACTCAGAAGGTCCGACTCTCCAGCATTCACTATACACATACATTTCAGTTCTATGTGGAGGGACAGTCTGAGGACAGGAGATGGCAAACTGTTCTACATGGTAGAGGAAGAAGTGACATACTTCGCCTTTAGCTTTTCCTCCTCCTTGCTGGCCGTCAGGTCCTTCTCTTGAAGCATGAGCCTGAATGTGGCCACCTTCTCCTGGATCTCAGCCTCGCTGTACCTGTATGAGAGAGGAAGAGTGAGGAGAAACGCACATCTTTGGACAACAGAACCAACCTAGCGCACCATCAACCGGCCAACAGAACCAACCTAGCGCACCATCAACCGGCCAACAGACCCAACCTAGCGCACCATCAACCGGCCAACAGACCCAACCTAGCGCACCATCAACCGGCCAACAGACCCAACCTTACGTCATCCCCGGCCAACAGAGACCCAACCTAGCGCACCATCAACCGGCCAACAGACCCAACCTAGCGCACCATCAACCGGCCAACAGACCCAACCTAGCGCACCATCAACCGACCAACAGACCCAACCTTACCACGTCATCCCCCGGCCAACAGACCCAACCTTACCACGTCATCCCCCGGCCAACAGACCCAACCTTACCACGTCATCCCCCGGCCAACATAGACCCAACCTAGCGCACCATCAACCGGCCAACAGACCCAACCTAGCGCACCATCAACCGGCCAACAGACCCAACCTTACCACGTCATCCCCGGCCAACAGAGACCCAACCTAGCGCACCATCAACCGGCCAACAGACCCAACCTAGCGCACCATCAACCGGCCAACAGACCCAACCTAGCGCACCATCAACCGGCCAACAGACCCAACCTTACCACGTCATCCCCCGGCCAACAGACCCAACCTTACCACGTCATCCCTGGCCAACAGAGACCCAACCTAGCGCACCATCAACCGGCCAACAGACCCAACCTAGCGCACCATCAACCGGCCAACAGACCCAACCTTACCACGTCATCCCCCGGCCAACAGAGACCCAACCTAGCGCACCATCAACAGGCCAACAGACCCAACCTTACCACGTCATCCCCCGGCCAACAGACCCAACCTTACCACGTCATCCCCCGGCCAACAGAGACCCAACCTAGCGCGCCATCCCCGGGCCGACAGACCCAACCTAGCGCGCCATCCCCCGGCTGAGAGACCCAACCTAGCGCACCATCCCCCGGCCGACAGACCCAACCTAGCGCGCCATCCCCCGGCCGACAGACCCAACCTAGCGCGCCATCCCCGGCCGACAGACCCAACCTAGCGCGCCATCCCCCGGCCGACAGACCCAACCTAGCGCGCCATCCCCCGGCCGACAGACCCAACCTAGCGCGCCATCCCCGGCCGACAGACCCAACCTAGCGCGCCATCCCCCGGCCGACAGACCCAACCTAGCGCACCATCAACCCGGCCAACAGACCCAACCTAGCGCACCATCAACCGGCCAACAGACCCAACCTTACCACGTCATCCCCCGGCCAACAGACCCAACCTTACCACGTCATCCCCCGGCCAACAGAGACCCAACCTAGCGCACCATCAACCGGCCAACAGAACCAACCTAGCGCACCATCAACCGGCCAACAGAACCAACCTAGCGCGCCATCAACCGGCCAACAGAACCAACCTAGCGCGCCATCAACCGGCCAACAGAACCAACCTAGCGCACCATCAACCGGCCAACAGAACCAACCTAGCGCACCTTCAACTGGCCAACAGAACCAACCTAGCGCACCATCAACCGGCCAACAGAACCAACCTAGCGCACCATCAACCGGCCAACAGAACCAACCTAGCGCACCATCAACCGGCCGACAGACCCAACCTAGCGCGCCATCCCCCCGGCTGACAGACCCAACCTTACCACGTCATCCCCCGGCCAACACAGACCCAACCTAGCGCGCCATCCCCCGGCCAACACAGACCCCAACCTAGCGCGCCATCCCCCGGCCAACAGACCCAACCTAGCGCGCCATCCCCCGGCCAACAGACCCAACCTAGCGCGCCATCCCCCGGCCAACAGACCCAACCTAGCGCGCCATCCCCCGGCCAACAGACCCAACCTAGC
This sequence comes from Lithobates septentrionalis, assembly GCA_037952835.1. Classification (NCBI taxonomy): domain Eukaryota; kingdom Metazoa; phylum Chordata; class Amphibia; order Anura; family Ranidae; genus Lithobates; species Lithobates septentrionalis. The sequence continues at coordinate 6,509 of JBBDGP010004974.1, forward strand.
GCGCCATCCCCCGGCCAACAGACCCAACCTAGCGCGCCATCCCCCGGCTGACAGACCCAACCTTACCACGTCATCCCCCGGCTAACACAGACCCAACCTAGCGCGCCATCCCCCGGCCAACAGACCCAACCTAGCGCACCATCAACCGGCCAACAGACCCAACCTAGCGCGCCATCCCCCGGCCGACAGACCCAACCTAGCTCGCCATCCCCCGGCCGACAGACCCAACCTAGCGCGCCATCCCCCGGCCAACAGACCCAACCTAGCGCGCCATCCCCCGGCCGACAGACCCAACCTAGCGCGCCATCCCCCGGCCGACAGACCCAACCTAGCGCGCCATCCCCCGGCCGACAGACCCAACCTAGCGCGCCATCCCCCGGCCGACAGACCCAACCTAGCGCGCCATCCCCCGGCCGACAGACCCAACCTAGCGCGCCATCCCCCGGCCGACAGACCCAACCTAGCGCGCCATCCCCCGGCCGACAGACCCAACCTAGCGCGCCATCCCCCGGCCGACAGACCCAACCTAGCGCGCCATCCCCCGGCTGACAGACCCAACCTAGCGCGCCATCCCCCGGCTGACAGACCCAACCTAGCGCGCCATCCCCCGGCTGACAGACCCAACCTAGCGCGCCATCCCCCGGCTGACAGACCCAACCTAGCACGCCATCCCCCGGCTGACAGACCCAACCTAGCGCGCCATCTCCTGGCTGACAGACCCAACCTAGCGCGCCATTCCCCGGCCGACAGACCCAACCTAGCGCACCATCCCCCGGCCGACAGACCCAACCTAGCGCGCCATCCCCCGGCCGACAGACCCAACCTAGCGCGCCATCCCCTGGCCGACACACCCAACCTAGCGCGCCATCCCCCGGCCGACACAGACCCAACCTAGCGCACCATCCCCCGGCTGACAGACCCCAACCTAGCGCGCCATCCCCCGGCTGACAGACCCAACCTAGCACGCCATCCCCCGGCCGACACAGACCCAACCTAGCGCACCATCCCCGGCCGACAGACCCAACCTAGCACGCCATCCCCCGGCCGACACAGACCCAACCTAGCGCGCCATCCTCCGGCCGACAGACACAACCTAGTGCGCCATCCCCCTCCCCCCATGCTGAGACAAACCCAACCTAGTGCACACCCCCTGGCCGACACAGCGTGCATCCCCTACCAACACAGCAAACCCAAGGCTGACATAACAGCACGTACCCCTGTTCCTCCATCATCTCCTCCAGCTCCAAACATTTCAGCTCCACCTTCCTCTTCCTTTCATGATCCAGAATCTCCTGGTTGGGTTTTTTCATCAGGAGACTTTCCAGCTTCTTCAGTTCTTCCTCAGACTTATAGTCGGTGCGGTCCTTCTTATGTCGGACTGAAGACAGGTTCCTCTGGACATATCCATTGGTGCCGCTGCCCCTTGGAGTAGGTAAGCCGATTCCATTATACATTGTGCTTCAGACGGTCAAAACCTGCATAGAAAAGCCAATATATAAAAACGGACGTCCCATAAACAGTCCCCCAAATAGAGAATTTTTACATCATGTCTTTCACACATGGACCTCTGGAACACATGTCCACTACAATCCAGAGACAACTACCACCACCACCTCCGAGACACCATATATCACATGTACTTCCTGCATCATGACCTCCAACATCTTATAGCCAGATACCAATCACCATACATACATGATGACTCCACCAACCCAAAAAGAGAGACCCCCCCCCCACTGCATGAGACCAATCCCCATACATACATGATGACTCCACCAACCCAAAAAGAGACCCCCCCCCCTCACTGCATGAGACCAATCCCCATACATACATGATGACTCCACCAACCCAAAAAGAGACCCCCCCCCCTCACTGCATGAGACCAATCACCATACATACATGATGACTCCACCAACCCAAAAAGAGAGACCCCCCCCCCCCCTCACTGCACGAGACCAATCCCCATACATACATGATGACTCCACCAACCCAAAAAGAGAGACCCCCCCCCCTCACTGCATGAGACCAATCCCCATACATACATGATGACTCCACCAACCCAAAAAGAGAGACCCCCCCCCCCCTCACTGCATGAGACCAATCCCCATACATACATGATGACTCCACCAACCCAAAAAGAGACCCCCCCCCCTCACTGCATGAGACCAATCCCCATACATACATGATGACTCCACCAACCCAAAAAGAGACACCCCCCCCCCCTCACTGCACGAGACCAATCCCCATACATACATGATGACTCCACCAACCCAAAAAGAGAGACCCCCCCCCTCACTGCACGAGACCAATCCCCATACATACATGATGACTCCACCAACCCAAAAAGAGACCCCCCCCCCCCCTCACTGCATGAGACCAAGCCCCATACAGGATGACTGTACCAACCCAAAAAGAGAGGCCCCCCCACTGCATGAGACCAATCCCCATACATACATGACGACTCTACCAACCCAAAAAGAGAGACCCCCCACTGCATGAGACCAAGCCCCATACATACATGATGACTCTACCAACCCAAAAAGAGAGACCCCCCCCCTCACTGCATGAGACCAATCCCCATACATACATGATGACTCCACCAACCCAAAAAGAGACCCCCCCCCCCTCACTGCACGAGACCAATCCCCATACATACATGATGACTCCACCAACCCAAAAAGAGAGACCCCCCCCTCACTGCATGAGACCAATCCCCATACATACATGACGACTCCACCAACCCAAAAAGAGACCCCCCCCCCCCTCACTGCACGAGACCAATCCCCATACAGGATGACTGTACCAACCCAAAAAGAGAGACCCCCCCACTGCATGAGACCAATCCCCATACATACATGACGACTCTACCAACCCAAAAAGAGAGACCCCCCCCCCCCTCACTGCATGAGACCAATCCCCATACATACATGATGACTCTACCAACCCAAAAAGAGACCCCCCCCCTCACTGCATGAGACCAATCCCCATACAGGATGACTGTACCAACCCAAAAAGAGAGACCCCCCCACTGCATGAGACCAATCCCCATACATACATGACGACTCTACCAACCCAAAAAGAGAGACCCCCCACTGCATGAGACCAAGCCCCATACATACATGATGACTCTACCAACCCAAAAAGAGAGACCCCCCCCCCCCCTCACTGCATGAGACCAATCCCCATACATACATGATGACTCCCCCAACCCAAAAAGAGAGACTCCCCCTCACTGCATGAGACCAAGCCCCATACATACATGACGACTCTACCAACCCAAAAAGAGACACCCCCTCTCACTGCATGAGACCAAGCCCCATACATACATGACGACTCTACCAACCCAAAAAGAGACACCCCCTCCTCTCACTGCATGAGACCAATCCCTGGTCATTACCAATAAGTCACAACCAACTACATGGCACCTCTACCCTACATACAATGTGTGACCACCCCCTGGACACCATAGACTATAGGAGACCTCCCCTCTATATAAAATGTGTGACCACCTCACAGCCAGATACCAACACCTGGACAACATAGACCAAAGGAGACCTCCCCTCTATATACAATGTGTGACCACCTCATTGCATGGAACCAACCCCTGGACACCATAGGAGACCTCCCCTCTATAAACAATGTGTGACCACCTCATTGCGTGGGATCAACCCCTGGACATCATAGACCATAGGAGACCTCCCCTCTATAAACAATGTGTGACCACCTCATTGCGTGGGACCAACCCCTGGACATCATAGACCATAGGAGACCTCCCCTCTATATACAATGTGTGACCACCTCACAGAGACCAACCCCTGGACATCATAGACCATAGGAGACCTCCCCTCTATATACAATGTGTGACCACCTCACAGAGACCACCCCCTGGACACCATAGACTATAGGAGACCTCCCCTCTATATACAACGTGTGACCACCTCACAGAGACCAACCCCTGGACATCATAGACTATAGGAGACCTCCCCTCTATATACAATGTGTGACCACCTCACAGAGACCAACCCCTGGACATCATAGACCATAGGAGACCTCCCCTCTATATACAATGTGTGACCACCTCACAGAGACCAACCCCTGGACATCATAGACCATAGGAGACCTCCCCTCTATATACAACGTGTGACCATCTCACAGAGACCAACCCCTGGACATCATAGACCATAGGAGACCTCCCCTCTATATACAACGTGTGACCAACTCACAGAGACCAACCCCTGGACATCATAGACCATAGGAGACCTCCCCTCTATATACAACGTGTGACCACCTCACAGAGTGCAACCCCTGGACATCATAGACCATAGGAGACCTCCCCTCTATATACAATGTGTGACCACCTCACAGAGTGCAACCCCTGGACATCATAGACCATAGGAGACCTCCCCTCTATATACAACGTGTGACCACCTCACAGAGACCAACCCCTGGACATCATAGACCATAGGAGACCTCCCCTCTATATACAACGTGTGACCACCTCACAGAGTGCAACCCCTGGACATCATAGACCATAGGAGACCTCCCCTCTATATACAATGTGTGACCACCTCACAGAGTGCAACCCCTGGACACCATAGACCATAGGAGACCTCTCCTCTATATACAATGTGTGACCACCTCACAGCCAGAGACCACCCCCTGGACATCATAGACCATAGGAGACCTCCCCTCTATATACAATGTGTGACCACCTCATTGCGTGGGACCAACCCCTGGACATCAGACCATAGGAGACCTCCCCTCTATATACAATGTGTGACCACCTCACAGCCAGAGACCAACCCCTGGACATCATAGACCATAGGAGACCTCCCCTCTATATACAATGTGTGACCACCTCACAGAGGCCAACCCCTGGACACCATAGACCATAGGAGACCTCTCCTCTATATACAATGTGTGACCACCTCACAGAGTGCAACCCCTGGACATCATAGACTATAGGAGACCTCCCCTCTATATACAATGTGTGACCACCTCACAGAGTGCAACCCCTGGACATCATAGACCATAGGAGACCTCCCCTCTATATACAATGTGTGACCACCTCACAGAGTCCAACCCCTGGACATCATAGACCATAGGAGACCTCCCCTCTATATACAATGTGTGACCACCTCACAGAGACCAACCCCTGGACATCATAGACCATAGGAGACCTCCCCTCTATATACAATGTGTGACCACCTCACAGAGCGGCGTGCTGACGCCACCACATACCAACACGCAGTCCCGGATGTTACGGGCGCTTTTTCTTAAAGAGCTGGCCGGCTTGTTTTTATATTGACGCCTTATCAATCCGGATGTATGTAAGTGCATTACTTTTTTTAACAATAAAAAGTTTTATACGTTTTTACACTATGGAAGCCTTTCTTTCTCATACATGATTGGCCCATGGACTTGCTGTTGAGATTTATCCAAGGAAATCACGGGGAGGTTATCTGAGTTTTCACCTATTGTATCCAGAGACTGTAGCTGGGTTATAAGCTGAAAGCGTGTTTGATCTCCTTGCCAGAGATCAAGGGAGCTGGTAAGAGGCAGCTGTTTTATAGGTGGAGGACTTTCCTATCCCCTGCACTTGTTTCTGCGGTGGTTTTGAGTGTGTTGTCACCCTGATTCAAGAAGAGGATATATACCTTCCGTGAATTTTGCATAGACTGCTAATTAACCTCTGCTCATTTGTATTTGATGGACTTTTAACAACATGCGTGCATACATTGAGTTGTAATCCTTTCTATTCTCTATCTAGCGCAGTTTTTTTGTGTTTGTTAATATCTTGTTTAATGTGGGTATCCCATATTGTTTAAACTGCAGCTCAAATACGTGTATTGACAACAGATCAGGCTCTGTATGTCTTTTAATTCTTACTGACAGCGCTGTATTTTTTACATATTTTATCATAGACCATAGGAGACCTCCCCTCTATATACAATGTGTGACCACCTCACAGAGACCAACCCCTGGACATCATAGACCATAGGAGACCTCCCCTCTATATACAATGTGTGACCACCTCACAGAGTGCAACCCCTGGACATCATAGACTATAGGAGACCTCCCCTCTATATACAATGTGTGACCACCTCACAGAGTGCAACCCCTGGACACCATAGACTATAGGAGACCTCCCCTCTATATACAATGTGTGACCAACTCACAGAGACCAACCCCTGGACATCATAGACCATAGGAGACCTCCCCTCTATATACAATGTGTGACCACCTCACAGAGACCAACCCCTGGACATCATAGACCATAGGAGACCTCCCCTCTATATACAATGTGTGACCACCTCACAGAGACCAACCCCTGGACATCATAGACCATAGGAGACCTCCCCTCTATATACAATGTGTGACCACCTCACAGAGACCAACCCCTGGACACCATAGACTATAGGAGACCTCCCCTCTATATACAATGTGTGACCACCTCACAGAGACCAACCCCTGGACATCATAGACCATAGGAGACCTCCCCTCTATATACAACGTGTGACCACCTCACAGAGACCAACCCCTGGACATCATAGACCATAGGAGACCTCCCCTCTATATACAACGTGTGACCACCTCACAGAGTGCAACCCCTGGACATCATAGACTATAGGAGACCTCCCCTCTATATACAATGTGTGACCACCTCACAGAGACCACCCCCTGGACACCATAGACTATAGGAGACCTCCCCTCTATATACAATGTGTGACCACCTCACAGAGACCACCCCCTGGACACCATAGACTATAGGAGACCTCCCCTCTATATACAATGTGTGACCACCTCACAGAGACCACCCCCTGGACACCATAGACTATAGGAGACCTCCCCTCTATATACAATGTGTGACCACCTCACAGAGACCACCCCCTGGACACCATAGACTATAGGAGACCTCCCCTCTATATACAATGTGTGACCACCTCACAGAGACCACCCCCTGGACACCATAGACTATAGGGGACCTCCCCTCTATATACAATGTGTGACCACCTCACAGAGACCACCCCCTGGACACCATAGACTATAGGAGACCTCCCCTCTATATACAATGTGTGACCACCTCACAGAGACCACCACCTGGACATCATAGACCATAGGAGACCTCCCCTCTATATACATTGTGTGACCACCTCACAGAGTGCAACCCCTGGACACCATAGGAGACCTCCCCTCTATATACAATGTGTGACCACCTCACAGAGACCAACCCCTGGACATCATAGACCATAGGAGACCTCCCCTCTATATACAATGTGTGACCACCTCACAGAGACCAACCCCTGGACACCATAGGAGACCTCCCCTCTATATACAATGTGTGACCACCTCACAGAGACCAACCCCTGGACATCATAGACCATAGGAGACCTCCCCTCTATATACAATGTGTGACCACCTCACAGAGACCAACCCCTGGACATCATAGACCATAGGAGACCTCCCCTCTATATACAATGTGTGACCACCTCACAGAGACCAACCCCTGGACACCATAGACCATAGGAGACCTCTCCTCTATATACAATGTGTGACCACCTCACAGAGACCAACCCCTGGACACCATAGACCATAGGAGACCTCTCCTCTATATACAATGTGTGACCACCTCACAGAGACCAACCCCTGGACATCATAGACCATAGGAGACCTCCCCTCTATATACAATGTGTGACCACCTCACAGCCAGAGACCAACCCCTGGACATCATAGATCATAGGAGACCTCCCCTCTATATACAATGTGTGACCACCTCACAGAGACCAACCCCTGGACATCATAGATCATAGGAGACCTCCCCTCTATATACAATGTGTGACCACCTCACAGAGACCAACCCCTGGACATCATAGATCATAGGAGACCTCCCCTCTATATACAATGTGTGACCAACTCACAGCCAGAGACCAACCCTGGACATCATAGACTATAGGAGACCTCCCCTCTATATACAATGTGTGACCACCTCACAGAGACCAACCCCTGGACACCATAGACCATAGGAGACCTCCCCTCTATATACAATGTGTGACCACCTCAGAGACCAACCCCTGGACACCATAGACCATAGGAGACCTCCCCTCTATATACAATGTGTGACCACCTCACAGAGTGCAACCCCTGGACATCATAGATCATAGGAGACCTCCCCTCTATATACAATGTGTGACCACCTCCACAGAGACCAACCCCTGGACATCATAGACCATAGGAGACCTCCCCTCTATATACAATGTGTGACCACCTCACAGAGTGCAACCCCTGGACATCATAGACCATAGGAGACCTCCCCTCTATATACAATGTGTGACCACCTCACAGAGTGCAACCCCTGGACATCATAGATCATAGGAGACCTCCCCTCTATATACAATGTGTGACCAACTCACAGCCAGAGACCAACCCCTGGACACCATAGACCCATAGGAGACCTCCCCTCTATATACAATGTGTGACCATCTCACAGAGACCAACCCCTGGACATCATAGACCATAGGAGACCTCCCCTCTATATACAATGTGTGACCAACTCACAGCCAGAGACCAACCCCTGGACACCATAGACCATAGGAGACCTCCCCTCTATATACAATGTGTGACCACCTCATTGCGTGGACTAACCCCTGGACATCATAGACTATAGGAGACCTCCCCTCTATATACAATGTGTGACCACCTCACAGGACCACCCCTGGACATCATAGACCATAGGAGACCTCCCTCTATATACAATGTGTGACCACCTCACAGAGACCAACCCCTGGACATCATAGACCATAGGAGACCTCCCCTCTATATACAATGTGTGACCACCTCACAGAGTGCAACCCCTGGGCATCATAGACCATAGGAGACCTCCCCTCTATATACAATGTGTGACCACCTCACAGAGACCAACCCCTGGACATCATAGACCATAGGAGACCTCCCCTCTATATACAATGTGTGACCACCTCATTGCGTGGGACTAACCCCTGGACATCATAGACCATAGGGAGACCTCCCCTCTATATACAATGTGTGACCACCTCACAGAGACCAACCCCTGGACATCATAGACCATAGGAGACCTCCCCTCTATATACAATGGTGTGACCACCTCACAGAGACCAACCCCTGGACATCATAGACCATAGGAGACCTCCCCTCTATATACAATGTGTGACCACCTCATTGCGTGGGACTAACCCTGGACATCATAGACCATAGGAGACCTCCCCTCTATATACAATGTGTGACCACCCTCACAGAGTGCAACCCCTGGACATCATAGACCATAGGAGACCCTCCCCTCTATATACAATGTGTGACCACCTCACAGAGTGCAACCCCTGGACATCATAGACCCCTAGGAGACCTCCCTCTATATACAATGTGTGACCACCTCATTGCGTGGGACCAAACCCTGGACACCATAGACCATAGGAGACCTCCCCTCTATATACAATGTGTGACCACCTCACAGAGACCACCCCCTGGACATCATAGACCATAGGAGACCTCCCCTCTATATACAATGTGTGACCACCTCACAGCCAGAGACCAACCCCTGGACACCATAGACCATAGGAGACCTCCCCTCTATATACAATGTGTGACCACCTCACAGAGACCAACCCCTGGACATCATAGACCCTAGGAGACCTCCCCTCTATATACAATGTGTGACCAACTCACAGCCAGAGACCAACCCCTGGACACCATAGACCATAGGAGCCTCCCCTCTATATACAATGTGTGACCACCTCACAGAGACCAACCCCTGGACATCATAGACCCTAGGAGACCTCCCCTCTATATACAATGTGTGACCACCTCACAGAGACCAACCCCTGGACATCATAGACCCTAGGAGACCTCCCCTCTATATACAATGTTGACCACCTCACAGCCAAGAGACCAACCCCTGGACACCATAGACCATAGGAGACCTCCCCCTCTATATACAAGTGTGACCACCTCACAGAGACCAACCCCTGGACATCATAGACCCTAGGAGACTCCCCTCTATATACAATGTGTGACCACCTCACAGAGACAACCCCTGGACATCATAGACCATAGAGACCTCCCCTCTATATACAATGTGTGACCACCTCACAGAGTGCAACCCCTGGACATCATAGACCATAGGAGACCTCCCCTCTATATACAATGTGTGACCACCTCACAGAGACCAACCCCTGGACATCATAGACCATAGGAGACCTCCCTCTATATACAACGTGTGACCAACTCACAGCCAGAGACCAACCCCTGGACATAATAGACCATAGGAGACCTCCCCTCTATATACAATGTGTGACCACCTCACAGAGACCAACCCCTGGACATCATAGACCATAGGAGACCTCCCCTCTATATACAATGTGTGACCACCTCACAGAGTGCAACCCCTGGACATCATAGACCATAGGAGACCTCCCCTCTATATACAATGTGTGACCACCTCACAGAGACCAACCCCTGGACATCATAGACCATAGGAGACCTCCCCTCTATATACAATGTGTGACCACCTCACAGCCAGAGACCAACCCCTGGACACCATAGACTATAGGAGACCTCCCCTCTATATACAATGTGTGACCACCTCACAGAGACCAACCCCTGGACACCATAGACTAGGGCTGAAACAACTAATCGATTAATCGACAACTAATCGATTATGAAATTAATCGATTACTATTTTCATAATCGATTAATCGGCCAGTAACATAATGGGGTTAAAAAAAAAACTAAAATGAACCCTTTATAGTACAAAAAGAGCAAATAATCGCTACTGCAAATATTACTTTCACAGTTCTACACTAAAAAAAAATTAACCCCTTACAGTAGTGATTATCTGTTTTTTTCGTACTATAAAGGGCTAATTTAGTTTTTTTTCACCCCCATTATGTTACTAAACGTCTTAGACCTGGTTCACATCTATATGTTTTTTGGTGCTTTTTGCAGAAACAAACTACAGTTCATTCACATGGTTTCCTATGGGACACGTTTACCCAAAACGGTGCTTTTTTGTTCAATATACTTCAATAGAGAAGCTGCAAAAAAGCATGTAATGTGTTTTTGCAGCAAAATGTGTTTTTTAATCTGCCCAACAAATTGGCCAAAAAAGTGCAAAAACATAAATCGCAGCAAAATCACATGCACACAAATCAAAACACACAGCAAAAAGCACTGCAGAAACAGATGAAAAGCAAACTGCATAGGTGTGTACTGAGCCTTATGCTGGCCACACGGATCAATTTTCAGACGAGAATATTCAGACGAAAAATCTTTGTACATTCACTGAATGAAAGAACGAACGTTCTTAAAATTACATTTTTTTGGAAGGAAGACATTGTTTTTGTTTTTAATAAAAAAATGTGATCACTGAGTCTGATGATATTTACCAGATTCACCCTTTAATAGTATATACAGTGTACCTCCTCTAATAGTATATATAGTATATCTCCTCTAATAGTATATACAGTATATCTCCTCTAATAGTATATACAGTATATCTCCTCTAATAGTATATACAGTATATCTCCTCTAATAGTATATACAGTATATCTCCTCTAATAGTATATACAGTATATCTCCTCTAATAGTATATACAGTATATCTCCTCTAATAGTATATACAGTATATCTCCTCTAATAGTATATACAGTATATCTCCTCTAATAGTATATACAGTATATCTAATAGTTTATACAGTATATCTCCTCTAATAGTTTATACAGTATATCTCCTCTAATAGTTTATACAGTATATCTCTTCTGTCTGTTATGCTCAGTGTGGATTCGATATTTTGCTCCCTAACCATATAGTTGGTTATTTAGAATTACCACTGCATAGAGATATTTAAGAATAAATTCCCTTTTTTTAAAACTGTACACATTAACTAAATTATGCACCACACTTTTTTTAAGGTTATTAACCGAATAATCGATTAATCGAAACAATAATCGGCCAACTAATCGATTATGAAAATAATCGTTAGTTGCAGCCCTACCATAGACCATAGGAGACCTCCCCTCTATATACAATGTGTGACCACCTCAGAGACCAACCCCTGGACACCATAGACCATAGGAGACCTCCCCTCTATATACAATGTGTGACCACCTCAGAGACCAACCCCTGGACACCATAGACCATAGGAGACCTCCCCTCTATATACAATGTGTGACCACCTCACAGAGTGCAACCCCTGGACATCATAGATCATAGGAGACCTCCCCTCTATATACAATGTGTGACCACCTCACAGAGACCAACCCCTGGACACCATAGACTATAGGAGACCTCCCCTCTATATACAATGTGTGACCACCTCACAGAGACCAACCCCTGGACATCATAGACCATAGGAGACCTCCCCTCTATATACAATGTGTGACCACCTCACAGAGTGCAACCCCTGGACATCATAGACCATAGGAGACCTCCCCTCTATATACAATGTGTGACCACCTCACAGAGTGCAACCCCTGGACATCATAGATCATAGGAGACCTCCCCTCTATATACAATGTGTGACCATCTCACAGAGACCAACCCCTGGACATCATAGACCATAGGAGACCTCCCCTCTATATACAATGTGTGACCACCTCACAGAGACCAACCCCTGGACATCATAGACCATAGGAGACCTCCCCTCTATATACAATGTGTGACCACCTCATTGCGTGGGACTAACCCCTGGACATCATAGACTATAGGAGACCTCCCCTCTATATACAATGTGTGACCACCTCACAGAGACCAACCCCTGGGCATCATAGACCATAGGAGACCTCCCCTCTATATACAATGTGTGACCACCTCATTGCGTGGGACTAACCCCTGGACATCATAGACCATAGGAGACCTCCCCTCTATATACAATGTGTGACCACCTCACAGAGACCAACCCCTGGACACCATAGACTATAGGAGACCTCCCCTCTATATACAATGTGTGACCACCTCACAGAGACCAACCCCTGGACATCATAGACCATAGGAGACCTCCCCTCTATATACAATGTGTGACCACCTCACAGAGACCAACCCCTGGACATCATAGACCATAGGAGACCTCCCCTCTATATACAACGTGTGACCAACTCACAGCCAGAGACCAACCCCTGGACATAATAGACCATAGGAGACCTCCCCTCTATATACAATGTGTGACCACCTCACAGAGACCAACCCCTGGACATCATAGACCATAGGAGACCTCCCCTCTATATACAATGTGTGACCACCTCACAGCCAGAGACCAACCCCTGGACACCATAGACTATAGGAGACCTCCCCTCTATATACAATGTGTGACCACCTCACAGAGACCAACCCCTGGACACCATAGACCATAGGAGACCTCCCCTCTATATACAATGTGTGACCACCTCAGAGACCAACCCCTGGACACCATAGGAGACCTCCCCTCTATATACAATGTGTGACCACCTCAGAGACCAACCCCTGGACACCATAGACCATAGGAGACCTCCCCTCTATATACAATGTGTGACCACCTCACAGAGTGCAACCCCTGGACATCATAGATCATAGGAGACCTCCCCTCTATATACAATGTGTGACCACCTCACAGAGACCAACCCCTGGACACCATAGACTATAGGAGACCTCCCCTCTATATACAATGTGTGACCACCTCACAGAGACCAACCCCTGGACATCATAGACCATAGGAGACCTCCCCTCTATATACAATGTGTGACCACCTCACAGAGTGCAACCCCTGGACATCATAGACCATAGGAGACCTCCCCTCTATATACAATGTGTGACCACCTCACAGAGACCAACCCCTGGACATCATAGACCCTAGGAGACCTCCCCTCTATATACAATGTGTGACCACCTCACAGAGTGCAACCCCTGGACATCATAGATCATAGGAGACCTCCCCTCTATATACAATGTGTGACCAACTCACAGCCAGAGACCAACCCCTGGACACCATAGACCATAGGAGACCTCCCCTCTATATACAATGTGTGACCATCTCACAGAGACCAACCCCTGGACACCATAGACCATAGGAGACCTCCCCTCTATATACAATGTGTGACCATCTCACAGAGACCAACCCCTGGACATCATAGACCATAGGAGACCTCCCCTCTATATACAATGTGTGACCACCTCACAGAGACCAACCCCTGGACATCATAGACCATAGGAGACCTCCCCTCTATATACAATGTGTGACCACCTCATTGCGTGGGACTAACCCCTGGACATCATAGACTATAGGAGACCTCCCCTCTATATACAATGTGTGACCACCTCACAGAGACCAACCCCTGGGCATCATAGACCATAGGAGACCTCCCCTCTATATACAATGTGTGACCACCTCATTGCGTGGGACTAACCCCTGGACATCATAGACCATAGGAGACCTCCCCTCTATATACAATGTGTGACCACCTCACAGAGACCAACCCCTGGACACCATAGACTATAGGAGACCTCCCCTCTATATACAATGTGTGACCACCTCACAGAGACCAACCCCTGGACATCATAGACCATAGGAGACCTCCCCTCTATATACAATGTGTGACCACCTCACAGAGACCAACCCCTGGACATCATAGACCATAGGAGACCTCCCCTCTATATACAACGTGTGACCAACTCACAGCCAGAGACCAACCCCTGGACATAATAGACCATAGGAGACCTCCCCTCTATATACAATGTGTGACCACCTCACAGAGACCAACCCCTGGACATCATAGACCATAGGAGACCTCCCCTCTATATACAATGTGTGACCACCTCACAGCCAGAGACCAACCCCTGGACACCATAGACTATAGGAGACCTCCCCTCTATATACAATGTGTGACCACCTCACAGAGACCAACCCCTGGACACCATAGACCATAGGAGACCTCCCCTCTATATACAATGTGTGACCACCTCAGAGACCAACCCCTGGACACCATAGGAGACCTCCCCTCTATATACAATGTGTGACCACCTCAGAGACCAACCCCTGGACACCATAGACCATAGGAGACCTCCCCTCTATATACAATGTGTGACCACCTCACAGAGTGCAACCCCTGGACATCATAGATCATAGGAGACCTCCCCTCTATATACAATGTGTGACCACCTCACAGAGACCAACCCCTGGACACCATAGACTATAGGAGACCTCCCCTCTATATACAATGTGTGACCACCTCACAGAGACCAACCCCTGGACACCATAGACCATAGGAGACCTCCCCTCTATATACAATGTGTGACCACCTCACAGAGTGCAACCCCTGGACATCATAGACCATAGGAGACCTCCCCTCTATATACAATGTGTGACCACCTCACAGAGACCAACCCCTGGACACCATAGACTATAGGAGACCTCCCCTCTATATACAATGTGTGACCACCTCACAGAGACCAACCCCTGGACATCATAGACCATAGGAGACCTCCCCTCTATATACAATGTGTGACCACCTCACAGAGTGCAACCCCTGGACATCATAGACTATAGGAGACCTCCCCTCTATATACAATGTGTGACCACCTCACAGAGACCAACCCCTGGACACCATAGACCATAGGAGACCTCCCCTCTATATACAATGTGTGACCAACTCACAGCCAGAGACCAACCCCTGGACACCATAGACCATAGGAGACCTCCCCTCTATATACAATGTGTGACCATCTCACAGAGACCAACCCCTGGACACCATAGACCATAGGAGACCTCCCCTCTATATACAATGTGTGACCACCTCACAGAGACCAACCCCTGGACATCATAGACCATAGGAGACCTCCCCTCTATATACAATGTGTGACCACCTCACAGAGTGCAACCCCTGGACATCATAGACCCTAGGAGACCTCCCCTCTATATACAATGTGTGACCACCTCATTGCGTGGGACCAACCCCTGGACACCATAGACCATAGGAGACCTCCCCTCTATATACAATGTGTGACACCTCACAGAGACCAACCCCTGGGCATCATAGACCATAGGAGACCTCCCCTCTATATACAATGTGTGACCACCTCACAGAGACCAACCCCTGGACACCATAGACCATAGGAGACCTCCCCTCTATATACAATGTGTGACCAACTCACAGCCAGAGACCAACCCCTGGACACCATAGACCATAGGAGACCTCCCCTCTATATACAATGTGTGACCATCTCACAGAGACCAACCCCTGGACACCATAGACCATAGGAGACCTCCCCTCTATATACAATGTGTGACCACCTCACAGAGACCAACCCCTGGACATCATAGACCATAGGAGACCTCCCCTCTATATACAATGTGTGACCACCTCACAGAGTGCAACCCCTGGACATCATAGACCCTAGGAGACCTCCCCTCTATATACAATGTGTGACCACCTCATTGCGTGGGACCAACCCCTGGACACCATAGACCATAGGAGACCTCCCCTCTATATACAATGTGTGACCACCTCACAGAGACCAACCCCTGGGCATCATAGACCATAGGAGACCTCCCTCTATATACAATGTGTGACCACCTCACAGAGACCAACCCCTGGACATCATAGACCCTAGGAGACCTCCCCTCTATATACAATGTGTGACCACCTCATCCAACTTCTAAATGAGCTGAGCCTTCACGCACCATGGAAAAGTTCCAATGATGGGGGGGGGGATATGTTGGGTAGGGGAAATGTGTTGGGGCTCAGTGGGGATATGTTGGGGTTTTAGGGGGGTAGTTCGTAGTTGGTAAGGTAGGTAAGGTAGACCATCCAGTTGAACCTGTGTGGGTGTTCATGTTGATAATCACTTCCCGTATCCCTGTATATTGTGTTCATGAAGATGCACATCTAAGTTTTTTAAAGCCATTAATACTCCCCACTGACACCACCAATTGTGGAAGAGAGATCCACATCCTCGTCTCCCCGACAGTGAAGGGCACCCTATAGAGATTAAGGTCACACCACTTCTCCAACCTCATAGTGCCGCCCCGTGTCCTCCTACACTCTCTGGACTGAATAGTTTCCTCCTTACACTGGGACCACCATGGAGATATTTGTAGATCGTTCTCATCTCCCCTCTCAAGCGTCTCTTCTCCAGAGAGAATAAGTTCAGAGCTCACAACCTTTCCTCATAACTAAGATCCTCCAGACCCTTTATTAGCTTTGTTGTCCTTCTTTGTAGTCGCTCCATTTCCAGTACATCCTTCCTGAGGACTGGTGCCCAGAACTGGACCGCATACTCCAGTGTGGCCGGACCAGAGTCTTGTAGGGCGGGAGAATTATCGTTTTATCTCTGGAGTTGATCCCCTTTTAATGCCAATATTCTGTTTGCTTTATTAGCAGTAGCTTGGCATTGCATGTCATTGCTGAGCCCATCATCTACTAGGACCCCCAGGTCCTTTTCCATCCTAGATTCCCCCAGATGTTCTCCCCCCATACCTGAGCTCCTCCCTCCCCCATACCTGAGCTCCGCCCCCCCATACCTGAGCTCCTCCCTCCCCCCATACATGAGCTCCCCCCATACCTGAGCTCCTCCCTCCCCCCATTCCTGAGCTCCTCCCTCCCCCATTCCTGAGCTCCTCCCTCCCCCCATTCCTGAGCTCCTCCCTCCCCCCATTCCTGAGCTCCCCCCCATACCTCAGCTCCTCCCCCATACCTGAGCTCCTCCCTCCCCCATACCTGAGCTCCGCCCCCCATACCTGAGCCTCCTCCCTCCCCCCATACATGAGCTCCCCCCATACCTGAGCTCCTCCCTCCCCCCATTCCTGAGCTCCTCCCTCCCCCATTCCTGAGCTCCTCCCTCCCCCCATTCCTGAGCTCCTCCCTCCCCCCATTCCTGAGCTCCTCCCCCCATACCTCAGCTCCTCCCCATACCTCAGCTCCTCCCTCCCCCCCATACCTCAGCTCCTCCCTCCCCCCATACCTCAGCTCCTCCCTCCCCATACCTCAGCTCCTCCCTCACCCCCCCATACCTCAGCTCCTCCCTCCCCCCCATACCTGAGCTCCTCCCTCCCCCCATACCTCAGCTCCTCCTCCCCCCCATACCTCAGCTCCTCCCTCCCCCCATACCTCAGCTCCTCCCTCCCCCCCATACCTCAGCTCCTCCCTCCCCCCCCATACCTCAGCTCCTCCCTCCCCCCCATACCTCAGCTCCTCCCTCCCCCCCATACCTCAGCTCCTCCCTCCCCCCCCATACCTCAGATCCTCCCTCCCCCATACCTCAGATCCTCCCTCCCCCCATACCTCAGCTCCTCCCTCCCCCCCCCATACCTCAGCTCCTCCCTCCCCCCATACCTCAGCTCCTCCCTCCCCCCATACCTCAGCTCCTCCCTCCCCCCATACCTCAGTTCCTCCCTCCCCCCATACCTCAGCTCCTCCCTCCCCCCATACCTCAGCTCCTCCCTCCCCCCATACCTCAGCTCCTCCCTCCCCCCCCCCCCATACCTCAGCTCCTCCCTCCCCCCCCCATACCTCAGCTCCTCCCTCCCCCCATACCTCAGATCCTCCCTCCCCCCATACCTAAGATCCTCCCTCCCCCCCATCCTAGATACCCCCAGAGGTTCTCCCCCTAGGAGGGTAACTTGTGTTTATAAGGAGGAGAGGAGACATCACTTGGGGTTCAGGGGAAGGGAATATTTTAGGATGACAAGTGGGGGAAACTAAATCTATATTGGGGAGCAGCATGGAGAGGAGATGGGGTTCAGTGGTGGGGGAGGGGATATTTTGGGGTGACATGTGTGGGGGAGGGGGATATTTTGGGGTGACGTATGGGGGGGGGGATATTTTGGGGTGACGTGTGGGGGGGGGGAGGGGGATATTTTGGGGTGACGTGTGGGGGAGGGGGATATTTTGGGGTGCCGTGTGGGGGGAGGGGATATTTTGGGGTGCCGTGTGGGGGGAGGGATATTTTGGGGTGCCGTGTGGGGGGAGGGGGATATTTTGGGGTGCCACGTGGGGGGAGGGGATATTTTGGGGTGCCACGTGGGGGGAGGGGATATTTTGGGGTGCCACGTGGGGGAGGGGGATATTTTGGGGTGCCACGTGGGGGGAGGGGGATATTTTGGGGTGCCACGTGGGGGGAGGGGATATTTTGGGGTGCCACGTGGGGGGAGGGGGATATTTTGGGGTGCCACGTGGGGGGAGGGGGATATTTTGGGGTGCCACGTGGGGGGAGGGGATATTTTGGGGTGCCACATGGGGGGAGGGGGATATTTTGGGGTGCCACATGGGGGGAGGGGGATATTTTGGGGTGCCACATGGGGGGAGGGGGATATTTTGGGGTGCCACATGGGGGGAGGGGGATATTTTGGGGTGCCACATGGGGGGAGGGGGATATTTTGGGGTGCCACATGGGGGGAGGGGGATATTTTGGGGTGCCACATGGGGGGAGGGGGATATTTTGGGGTGCCACATGGGGGGAGGGGGATATTTTGGGGTGCCACATGGGGGGAGGGGGATATTTTGGGGTGCCACATGGGGGGAGGGGGATATTTTGGGGTGCCACATGGGGGGAGGGGGATATTTTGGGGTGCCACATGGGGGGAGGGGGATATTTTGGGGTGCCACATGGGGGGAGGGGGATATTTTGGGGTGCCACATGGGGGGAGGGGGATATTTTGGGGTGCCACATGGGGGGAGGGGGATATTTTGGGGTGCCACATGGGGGGAGGGGGATATTTTGGGGTGCCACATGGGGGGAGGGGGATATTTTGGGGTGCCACATGGGGGGAGGGGGATATTTTGGGGTGCCATATGGGGGGAGGGGGATATTTTGGGGTGCCATATGGGGGGAGGGGGATATTTTGGGGTGCCATATGGGGGGAGGGGGATATTTTGGGGTGCCATATGGGGGGAGGGGGATATTTTGGGGTGCCATATGGGGGGAGGGGGATATTTTGGGGTGGGGGTGATGAGGGGGATATTTTGGGGTGCCATATGGGGGGAGGGGGATATTTTGGGGTGCCATATGGGGGGAGGGGGATATTTTGGGGTGCCATATGGGGGAGGGGGATATTTTGGGGTGCCATATGGGGGGAGGGGGATATTTTGGGGTGCCATATGGGGGGAGGGGATATTTTGGGGTGACATGTGTGGGAGAGGGGATATTTTGGGGTGACATGGGGGGAGAGGGGATATTTTGGGGTGACATGTGTGGGGGAGGGGATATTTTGGGGTGACATGGGGGGAGAGGGGATATTTTGGGGTGACATGTGTGGGGGAGGAGATATTTTGGGGTGACATATGGGGGGAGGGGGATATTTTGGGGTGACACGTGTGGGGGAGGGGATATTTTGGGGTGACATATGGGGGAGGGGGATATTTTGGGGTGACACGTGTGGGGGAGGGGATATTTTGGGGTGACACGTGTGGGGGAGGGGATATTTTGGGGTGACATGGGGGGAGAGGGGATATTTTGGGGTGACATGTGTGGGGGAGGGGATATTTTGGGGTGACATATGGGGGGATATTTTGGGGTGACATATGGGGGGAGGGGGATATTTTGGGGTGACACGTGTGGGGAGGGGATATTTTGGGGTGACATGGGGGGAGAGGGGATATTTTGGGGTGACATGGGGGGAGAGGGGATATTTTGGGGTGACATGGGGGGAGAGGGGATATTTTGGGGTGACATGTGTGGGGGAGGGGATATTTTGGGGTGACATATGGGGGGATATTTTGGGGTGACATATGGGGGGAGGGGGATATTTTGGGGTGACACGTGTGGGGGAGGGGATATTTTGGGGTGACATATGGGGGGAGGGGGGATATTTTGGGGTGACATGTGTGGGGGAGGGGATATTTTGGGGTGACATATGGGGGGATATTTTGGGGTGACATGGGGGGAGAGGGGATATTTTGGGGTGACACGTGTGGGGGAGGGGATATTTTGGGGTGACATATGGGGGGAGGGGGATATTTTGGGGTGACACGTGTGGGGGAGGGGATATTTTGGGGTAACACGTGTGGGGGAGGGGATATTTTGGGGTGACATGTGTGGGGGAGGGGGATATTTTGGGGTGACATATGGGGGGATATTTTGGGGTGTCTCTCGGTCGGTACAGGCCCCTCCCCCCCCGGTATGGGGGAGGGTGAATCGGTTGGACGGGGATGAGATGGATCCGGTGTGGTGTGTGGGGGAGGGGTGTCGGTAGAATGAGGCGGGACGGTCGGTGTTCTCCGGTCGGTGCTCCCGGTGGGTCATGTGATCGGTGTGGCCCCTCACCTGTATCTCCCGGGGCCCCGGGCGGGCTCCGCTCGGTGTCGGTTCCGGTTCGGCCTCCGCTGGTGTCGCACCACACTCTGGGACGGCGCGTGAGAGACGTGACGACGTGCGTACGCCGATCACGTGTCCAAATGCGCGCCCCGCCCACCAATCACAGCCCGCCCCGATATTACGTCATTATCCGGCGACGCTAAATTCCCGCCCACCGCACATCGAAGGATCACGTGACGTCATGTTACCGGCAGAGGTATGAGATGTGATGTGACGTCAAATTAACGGCCAAACCGAAGGGGGAGATCTCTTCTGGGGGGTATGGAGGGAAGATCTCTTCTGGGGGGGTATGGAGGGGGGATCTCTTCTGGGGGGGGGTATGGAGGGAGGGGGGAGATCTCTTCTGGGGGGGTATGGAGGGAGGGGGGGAGATCTCTTCTGGGGGGGGGGGGGGTATGGAGGGAGGGGGGAGATCTCTTCTGGGGGGGGGGGTATGGAGGGAGGGGGGAGATCTCTTCTGGGGGGGGGGTATGGAGGGAGGGGGGAGATCTCTTCTGGGGGGGGGGGTATGGAGGGAGGGGGGGAGATCTCTTCTGGGGGGGGGGTATGGAGGGAGGGGGGAGATCTCTTCTGGGGGGGGGGGTATGGAGGGAGGGGGGAGATCTCTTCTGGGGGGGGGGTATGGAGGGAGGGGGGAGATCTCTTCTGGGGGGGGGTATGGAGGGAGGGGGGAGATCTCTTCTGGGGGGGGGTATGGAGGGAGGGGGGAGATCTCTTCTGGGGGGGGTATGGAGGGAGGGGGGAGATCTCTTCTGGGGGGGGGGGTATGGAGGGAGGGGGGAGATCTCTTCTGGGAGGGTATGGAGGGAGGGGGGAGATCTCTTCTGGGGGGGGTATGGAGGGAGGGGGGATCCCTTCTGGGGGGGGTATGGGGGGAGATCTCTTCTGGGGGGGTATGGAGGGAGGGGGGAGATCTCTTCTGGGGGGGGTATGGAGGGAGGGGGGAGATCTCTTCTGGGGGGGGGTATGGAGGGAGGGGGGGGAGATCTCTTCTGGGGGGGGGGTATGGAGGGAGGGGGGGAGATCTCTTCTGGGGGGGGTATGGAGGGAGGGGGGGAGATCTCTTCTGGGGGGGGGGGTATGGAGGGAGGGGGGGAGATCTCTTCTGGGGGGGGTATGGAGGGAGGGGGGGAGATCTCTTCTGGGGGGGGGGTATGGAGGGAGGGGGGGAGATCTCTTCTGGGGGGGGGTTATGGAGGGAGGGGGGGAGATCTCTTCTGGGGGGGGGGTTATGGAGGGAGGGGGGGAGATCTCATCTGGGGGGGGTATGGAGGGAGGGGGGGAGATCTCTTCTGGGGGGGGGGTTATGGAGGGAGGGGGGAGATCTCTTCTGGGGGGGGGTTATGGAGGGAGGGGGGGAGATCTCTTCTGGGGGGGGGGGGTATGGAGGGAGGGGGGGAGATCTCTTCTGGGGGGGTTATGGAGGGAGGGGGGGAGATCTCTTCTGGGGGGGGTATGGAGGGAGGGGGGAGATCTCTTCTGGGGGGGGTATGGAGGGAGGGGGGGAGATCTCTTCTGGGGGGGGTATGGAGGGAGTGGGGGAGATCTCTTCTGGGGGGGGTATGGAGGGAGGGGGGAGATCTCTTCTGGGGGGGGTATGGAGGGAGGGGGGGAGATCTCTTCTGGGGGGGGGGTATGGAGGGAGGGGGGGAGATCTCTTCTGGGGGGGGGTATGGAGGGAGGGGGGAGATCTCTTCTGGGGGGGGGTATGGAGGGAGGGGGGGAGATCTCTTCTGGGGGGGGGTATGGAGGGAGGGGGGGAGATCTCTTCTGGGGGGGGGGTATGGAGGGAGGGGGGAGATCTCTTCTGGGGGGGGGGTATGGAGGGAGGGGGGGAGATCTCTTCTGGGGGGGTATGGAGGGAGGGGGGGAGATCTCTTCTGGGGGGGGGTATGGAGGGAGGGGGGAGATCTCTTCTGGGGGGGGGTATGGAGGGAGGGGGGGAGATCTCTTCTGGGGGGGGGTATGGAGGGAGGGGGGAGATCTCTTCTGGGGGGGGGTATGGAGGGAGGGGGGGAGATCTCTTCTGGGGGGGGGTATGGAGGGAGGGGGGGAGATCTCTTCTGGGGGGGGTATGGAGGGAGGGGGGAGATCTCTTCTGGGGGGGGTTGGTATGGAGGGAGGAGGGGGGAGATCTCTTCTGGGGGGGGTTGGTATGGAGGGAGGAGGGGGGAGATCTCTTCTGGGGGGGGTTGGTATGGAGGGAGGAGGGGGGAGATCTCTTCTGGGGGGGGTTGGTATGGAGGGAGGAGGGGGGAGATCTCTTCTGGGGGGGTATGGAGGGAGGAGGGGCGAGATCTCTTCTGGGGGGGTATGGAGGGAGGAGGGGGGTATGGGGGGAGATCTCTTCTGGGGGGGTATGGAGGGAGGAGGGGGGAGATCTCTTCTGGGGGGGTATGGAGGGAGGAGGGGGGGTATGGGGGGAGATCTCTTCTGGGGGGGTATGGAGGGAGGAGGGGGGGTATGGGGGGAGATCTCTTCTGGGGGGGTATGGAGGGAGGAGGGGGGAGATCTCTTCTGGGGGGGTATGGAGGGAGGAGGGGGGAGATCTCCTCCTGGGGGTGTATTTATGGTTCGGGGGGTGAATTCTCTTCTCTGGTGACTCCTCTGTAGATGGATTTCAGTCGCTCTCTGGAGCTCCTCCATATGACGGTGTTCAGTCAATGCTTCTCTCCATGTGGAAAGTATTTGGCCGTTGGAAACAATATGGGTCAAATTGGGGTGTTCAGGTGAGTCAAAAGGGGTGTGTTGGGTGAGTCCGGCGGTGGTGTGTTGGGTGAGTCCGGCGGTGGTGTGTTGGGTGAGTCCGGCGGTGGTGTGTTGGGTGAGTCCGGCGGTGGTGTGTTGGGTGAGTCCGGCGGTGGGGTGGTGTGTTGGGTGGGTGGGGTGTGTAGGTGGGTTCGGTGGGGTGGGGTTGGGGGGTGGGGTGTGTAGGTGAGTCTGGTGTGTTGGGTGGGTGGGGTGTTGGGTGGGTGGGGTGTGGGGTGTGTAGGTGAGTCCGGTGTGGTGTTGGGTGGGTGGGGTGTTGGGTGAGTCCGGTGGGTGGTGTGGTGGGGTGTTGGGTGTGTGGGGTGTGTAGGTGGGTCCGGTGGGGTGGGGTGGGGTGTGTAGGTGAGTCCGGTGTGGTGTTGGGTGGGTGGGGTGTTGGGTGAGTCCGGTGGGTGGTGTGGTGGGGTGTTGGGTGTGTGGGGTGTGTAGGTGGGTCCGGTGGGGTGGGGTGGGGTGTGTAGGTGTTGGGTGTGTAGGTGGGTCCGGTGGTGTGGGGTGTGTAGGTGAGTCCGGTGTGGTGGGGTGTTGGGTGGGGTGTTGGGTGTGTGGGGTGTGTAGGTGGGTCCGGTGGGGTGGGGTGTGTAGGTGAGTCCAGTGTGGTGGGGTGTTGGGTGAGTCCGGTGGGTGGGGTGTTGGGTGAGTCCGGTGGGTGGGGTGTTGGGTGTGTAGGTGGGTCCGGTGGGGTGGGGTGGGGTGTTGGGTGGGTGGGGTGTTGGGTGAGTCCGGTGGGTGGTGTGGTGGGGTGTTGGGTGTGTGGGGTGTGTAGGTGGGGTGGGGGGGTGGGGTGTTGGGTGTGGTGGGGTTTTGGGTGAGTCCGGTGTGGTTGGGTGTGGTGGGGTGTGTGGCGTGTTGGGTGGGTGGAGTGTTGGGTGAGTCCGGTGGTGTGTGGCGTGTGTAGGTGGGTGGGGTGTTGGGTGTGTGGGGTGTGTAGGTGGGTCCGGTGGGGTGGGGTGTTGGGTGTGTGGCGTGTTGGGTGGGTGGGGTGTTGGGTGTGTGGCGTGTGTAGGTGGGTGGTGTGGAACGATGGTATCAGGCGATTCTCTTTGTCCTCTTCAGTCTCTCCTCCGCTCTCGGCTCCGAGGCCAAGGAACAGAACAAGGAGCCCGCAGCTTTATTGCAAGGTGAGTAGTTGGGGGTGTGGGGGGGGGGGGATTATTCCATCCCATGTAGTACAACCCCCCCCCCCCCCCATGTATTGGAACATTCCAGTAATGGTGTCTCCTCTGTCCTCAGCACACACAGGTCCCATCTACTGTCTGAGTTCTACAGAACGTCACCTGATCAGCGCCGGGGACAATGAAGTGAAGGGCTGGCTGTGGACTGACCTGTGTAAGAAGGTGAATGCCCCTCCTAGCGGTCGCCCCTTCCTCGGGTGCCTAGCGGTCGCCCCTTCCTCGGGTGCCTAGCGGTCGCCCCTTCCTCGGGTGCCTAGCGGTCGCCCCTTCCTCGGGTGCCTAGCGGTCGCCCCTTCCTCGGGTGCCTAGCGGTCGCCCCTTCCTCGGGTGCCTAGCGGTCGCCCCTTCCTCGGGTGCCTAGCGGTCGCCCCCTCCTCGGTGCCTAGCGATCTATCAGTTCTGTGTCTCACATCCCCCTCTTATGTCTTGCAGGGCTGTGTGCCTTCGTGGAGCCGCGTGGCCCCCTGCAGGTGAGGTCTGACAATTGCGGCAGTATCTGGTAATGGTGTCCATCATGTTGATCATCTCACATCATCTCTCTGTTTTTATTCCTCCAGGAACAATCTAGAAACTCCGGAGATTAACAGCCTTGTCCGGAACCCCTCGGTGAGAACCCGTATTACTTCCCTTTTATATACAATTCACTTCTTTATAGGACTTGCTGACATTTGATCTCTGCGACAGAGGAGCTTACAATCTAACGTCCCTTCCATGACAGAGTCTGGGGTCCTGGACCCCGCCGGGTCTTGTTCTTCTGTCCTCCTGGATAACAGGCTAATGGGGCGTCCATGTCCGCTTTTCTGGGAAATGGGAGTTCTCATGTGAATTTGGCAGAGGGCCTTACAGTAGATGAGGGGGGTTCGGGGCTATTCATAAGCTTGTCATTAAAGCCAAAATCCACCCAAAAGTGGAACTTCCACTTGTTGTACTCCCACCCCCCCACCCACCTTCAGTGCCACGCTTGGCACCTTTTGGTGGTGGGGGGGGGGGGGTGACAGGATACCTGTTCCCACTTCTGGGAGCCTCAGCTGCGGGTATTGACGTCACCGCGGGGCTCCCTCCTCCTCTCCCTGTCACCGGGCCAGTAGGAGAGAGGATCGGAGCCTCGAGCATGCGCAGTAGGGTTCCCGGCGTGAAGCCATAATGCTACACTGCTGGATTCCCTTACCCGCAATGGAGGCGACATGAAACCCGACAGATGATGGAAACATCGCTGGACTCCAGGACAGGTAAGTGTCCAATTGTTAAAAGTCAGCAGCTACAGGATGTGTATAGTATATGTACAGAATGTGTGTATAGGATGTGTATAGTATATGTATACAGTGTGTGTGTGTGTGTGTGTGTGTGTATATAGTATATGTATACAGGGTGTATATAGGATGTATACAGTATGTGTGTGTGTGTACAGGGTGTATATAGGATGTGTATAGTGTGTGTACAGTATGTGCAGCTGCTGGCTTTTAATTTTTGCAGCGGTGGGCCGACCTCCTCTTTAAGGAGCTGCCGGGGTCAGATGGATTGACAGCTGAGTTTTATAAGCACTTTAAGGTTTCTGTGGCTCAGGTGTCCTTTGAGTCCTCTATTCTATCCGTTCACAATCAATCCCTTCATCAGGAGAATAAAAGGTGGGCCATTGTGCGGGGTGTATTTGGGTATTCCTGGTGAGCCCCCTTTTGAGGGTTGTGACCTTTGCTGATGTGTCTGTTTTCCTCTCGGAGGAGGAGGAGGTCTCGGTGATGAAGCAGTCAGTATGCTGAGGCATCTTGCTCAAAAATCAGTCAGGATAAGAGGGAGGTTTTCTGGATGGGAGAGGAGGGTGATTGCTTTAAACTTCCAGACGCCTTCCCAAAGGATCAGTAACGGTTAGGCATCAAATTTGGTCCCGCTTATTACGGCCTCGCAAATTAGGAAAGCAGGCTACAAGATGCCAAGGTTGCCAACTGGAAGGATTGGAAACTCTTACATGGAAAGGATTGACCTCATTAAAACTTACCTTATTCCGGTATTTCTGTATGTCAGCTTTGTCTGTGTTTTGCCTGTGTCTCTCTATGCAAAGATATACAGCTGTTTTGGGGGAACAAACTGAACCTCATTAGAGGTCTGTAACCTTCCCAGGCAGATGGGTGGCCTAGGTATGGTCAACCCGGTGGTATTTTTTTCTCTGATGGTTTTTGAAACATAATTTCTTTATCGTACATCATAGGACACAGAGCCTCAAGTAATTACTTGCTGGGTTATGGGCCCACCTTCAGGTGTTGACACTGGTATAACCAATACCGGAAGTTGACTCCCCTATATAACCCCTCCTCCTTCCAGGAGTCCTCACGTTTTTTACCAGTGTCTAAGGTAGGGGTCTCAAACGGGCGGCCCTCCAGCTGTTGTGAAACTACAAGTCCCATGAGTCATTGCAAAGCTGACAGTTACAAGCATGGCTCTTACAGGCAGATGCATGATGGGACTTGTAGTTCCGCAACAGCTGGAGGGCCACCAGTTTGAGACCTCTGGTCTAAGGTGTTGGTCACGAGTGAAGATGTGCTCTGAGGAGCTCCAGGGAGGGATCCATGCTGGATTTAAAAAACCTCCACAACCGGATACATCCTCGCCACTGAGGCCATAGGATGGCACCTGGGCCACGCATTGAAGAAGGAGGCTTTGCCTGTAAGCTTCTCTCTGAGAGCTGGACCCCAGGAACCAGGACTCTTTTTTTTTTTTTTTTTTTTTTTTTTTTTGGTCTTGCTACATTACCTAAAGTTGTTCCTGAGGGGTGCTATACAGGTCCAAAGGAGTGGAACCCCTATTAACAGGGCCCCAGTCTTTGAAGGTTTAACTACGCTGCCCGCTGTGATGGGTGAAATTTGGATATGTCTGTTAAATCAGCAGTATCCTGAAGAGAGGAAAATGTAAGGGAAGAGGCTAGGTACTGTAAAAAGGGTGCCGATGTTTTCCTTCCATATTAAAAAGTATGCCTTTAAAATGTCTCCTCTAGAAGGAGTAAGTTACACATACCTTAATGTGATGCTTCAAGCAGCTCTGTGTCTGGTTATAAACAGCCATGTGTGGTCCCAGAAGCCAGAGGGGGGGTTCTCGGTGAACAAAAGCCTCTTCTAGAGGAATGAAGGGGATACAGCAGTTACAGAAGCAGCATTTTACAGGTTAAAGTACTCCGGCAGCTAATGCAGCCTTATGCAGCGTACACACGACTGGACTTTCTGGGAAACTAGGTTCAACGGTCTTCCCGGCGGACTTGCCTACACAGGACCGGACTTTCCGGCAGACTAGGTCCGCCGGACTTTAGACTGAGTTACAGCGGACTTTCCGAATGAACGGACTTGCCCACACACGGACGGTACGAAGGGACTAGAAAAGGAAGTCAATCTCGCCGCTTTTATCAGCGAGATTGGCACCTTGCGAGCCCCGTCGCGGGGCATACCAGGCCCTTAGGTCTGGTATGGATTTTAAGGGGAACCCCTACGCCAAAAAAAAAACGGCGTAGGGTCCCCCGAAAATCCATATCTGAGCACGCAGCCTGGCCGGTCAGGAAAGGGGGTGGGGACGAGCGAGCGCCCCCCCCTCCTGAACCGTACCAGGCCACATGCCCTCAACATGGGGGGGAGGGGGGGCGCCCCCCCCAAAGCACCTTGTCCCCATGTTGATAAGGACAAGGGCCTCTTCCCGACAACCCTGGCCATTGGTTGTCGGGGTCTGCGGGCAGGGGGCTTATCGGAATCCGGGAGCCCCCTTTAATAAGGGGGCCCCCCACCCTATGTAAATGAGTATGGGGTACATGGTACCCCTACCCATTCACCTAGGGAAAAAGTGTCAATAAAAAAACACACTACACTGTTTTTTAAAGTAATTTATTAGACAGCTCTGGGGGTCTTCTTCCGACTTCAGGGGTCTTCTTCTGACTTCGGGGGTCTCTCCGGCCTCTTCTCCCGGCGTCCGGTTCATCTGCCGGCTCCTCCGCTATCTTCTGCCGTTCTTTTTTGCTAACGGTGGTCCGGACTTCTGCGTCGTCTTCTTCCCTCTTCTCTTCTTCCGATGTTGACACAACACTCTCTCCCGCTGTAATGCTCTCTGAGCGCTCTGCACTGACTTATATAGGCGGTGACCCCACCCCCTTATGACGTCACAGTCCCAGCATGCCCAGGGACTGTGACGTCATAAGGGGGCGCGGTCACTGCCTATAGAAGTCATTGCGGAGCGCTCACACAGCATTACAGCGGGAGAGAGCGTCGCGTCAACATCGGAAGAAGAGAAGAGGGAAGAAGACGATGGAGAAGACCGGACCACCATTAGCAAAAGAGCGGCAGAAGATAGCGGAGGAGCCGGCAGATGAACCGGACGCCGGAAGAAGACCCCCGGAGCTGTCTAATAAATTACTTTAAAAAACTGTAGTGTTTTTATTGACACTTTTTCCCTAGGTGAATGTGTAGGGGTATGATGTACCCCATACTCATTCACATAGGGTGGGTGCCGGGATCTGGGGGCCCCCTTATTAAAGGAGGCTCCCGGATTCCGATAAGGCCCCCCCGCCCGCAGACCCCCGACAACCAACGGCCAGGGTTGTCGGGAAGAGGCCCTTGTCCTCATCAACATGGGGAAAAGGTGCTTTGGGGTGGGGGGGCCGCAGGGCGCCCCCCTCCCCCAAAGCACCCACCCGCCATGTTGAGGGCATGCGGCCTGGTACGGTTCAGGAGGGGGGGGGCGTGCTCGCTCGTCCCCACCCCCTTTCCGGACCGGCCGGGCTGCGTGCTCAGATAGGGGTCTGGTATGGATTTTGGGGGGACCTCATGCCGTTTTTTTCTGCGTAGGGGGTTCCCCTTAAAATCCATACCAGACCTAAGGGCCTGCTATGCCCCTCGCTCACCGCAATCGGAAAATTTTGTTTTTCCTATTTCAGCGAGCGCGAGATGCAGTACACTGTCCTTGCGTCGTTTCTGCTCCGTCGGACCAGCATACAGACGAGGTGGGCTTTCCTTTAGGAACTGAGTCCGGCGGAGTTACGACGGAAAGATTTGAAGCAAGTTTCAAATCTAAAGTCCGTTGGAAGTCCGATGCAGCCCACACACGGTCAGATTGTCCGCCAGATTCGGTCCGTTGGAAAGTCTGCCCGTGTGTACGCGGCATTAGGAGACTTCCTGACCGGCATTGGATTTTATCCACAAGCCACTAATTCAACTATTGAGTTCTGCTTCATATAAATAGATGAGCTACTATTATAAAGGCTGTATATCTGCTGATAATATTCCCCTCCCCCTCCCTCCCTCCACCGGGAGGCACGGTCACCACTTCCAATTTTTTATATATAAATCTCATGTTCTTCGCTTTGTTGGGTATTTTTTATTTAAGATCCTCCAGCCTGTTACAGGCAGTACTTTCAGAAGGTACAGCGGCATTGCTGGCTCTAGTTGGCGACGCCTCCCCCTCCTCCTCCTCCTCGTGTCTGTGTTTTTAGATAAGAAACCGCGCGTGCGCACAGACTATGTTCTGCTGAGGAGGAGGGGGCGTGTTTGCTAAGGGGCGTGTTTGCTAAGGGGCGGGTTTCTACAGTTGGGCAGCGCCGTGTGTAAGACGTACAAAATATCCACACAGCTTCACAGTCTGGAAACGTGCAGTGCTAAGGGCGGAAGACGCTGAGGACTCCAGTCAGGTTTTTCACCTGATGCCTGTAACACAAACGCTCTCTGTATACAAAGCTAAACTGATAAGAGTCTGTTACAGCCACATCACACTGAGGAGACACAGAGGTGCTGGGCACACAAGGGGTGGAAAACGGGCATTTCCAGTACAGGAAGCACTATTGTTATCAGCATTATAAGACTGATCCTATGGTGACTTTGTTTTCTTAATAACTGTTGTTAAAGCAAAAAAGATATATTCTGTTACCTCTGTTTTTTTTGTACATTGCACTATGACTTCCAGAGCTGCTGTAAAGGTACGTAAGGTGCCACCCCCCAGGCGCTGGGAAGCCCAGTCATGCCACCATACTGTCACCCTCTCCGGAGATACCAGACATGGCGAGCCAGGGTCAGTCATTGGAAACCAGCGGTGGTGCAACTGCTTCACACACTTCAGCCCCTGTATACGTGACTGAAGATGGATTTTTTCCTCAGCCCTGTAGGGCCTAGAAGGAAGATTAGCGGCTTTAATCGCATCCTCCATCCAGGTGGATAGGAAGCGCCCTAGGTCCCCCTCCCCCACTTTAAACTCTTTACAAAACAGTGGAGGGTCCAAGGGAACTGTGGGAACAAGATGAGGTATCCCCCTCAGATAATCTAGAGGAGAGACAAGCCGGTTATTCCTCTGCATAGGGAACAATACTTGATGTTTCCGCTTCACAAACTGAAGTAGAGACCCTTACTGAGATGGTTCGCTCTGCTTTCATGCTACCCCCTAACAGAGCTGAAGCAAGCTGAAGATGTATGAGAAAATCCGGACAGCCGCACTCCGGGAGGAAATGCAAGTGTCTTTTATTGTAAAAATTGAATCATGGAGCATACAAGACACTACAGCAGAAAAAGTACAGGGAAAAGCCTGACGCGTTTCACACTTGTGCTTACTCATTACTCATAGACTCATTACTCATAGACTCCTATTCATAGACTTAGCTGAAGGTCCAGTCTCCTCTCCGGGTTCCCTGAAACCTTTACAGCCTTTGCATGCGTTTCCCGTCCACGCATTACTAGAGAAGCTTATTTATACCCAATGGGATCATCCGGATAATCATTTTCCCACTCCGAAAAGATTCTCAGTTCTCTATCCTATGAAGAAAACGTTCACAAGAAGATGGAAAGTTCCTGCAGTTGGCGCTGCGATTTCCAATGTGACTACAAGTTTAACTTGTCCAGTGGACAATGCGCTTTATGCTTAAAGATCCAACAGATAAGAAGTTGGAAGATCCTCTTTTTCCTTAGCAGGGAGCGTGACTCGGCCGGCTATTGCAGCTCTAGGCATCTGTCTGTCCTTAAAGGACCAGTTCACAAATACTCTTAACGAGCTCCCTGCACAACAGGCCCGGGAGTTGGCAGAACTTCCTAGAGCATTATGCTTTGCCATAGATGCTATGAAGGATTCTATTCATCAGGCTTCTCTCCTTGTACTAGTTCACATGCGAAGAACCCTTTGGTTAAAGGGTTGGTCAGCTGAAGCGCCTTGCAAGAACCTTCTAACTAGTTTTCCCTTTAATGGAGAACGACTATTTGGCGAGAGTTTGGATAAATATATCCAGACAATTTCTAGCGGAAAGAGTACTCCTTCTTTTTTTTTTTTTTTTTTTGCCAGTCAAAAGAAAATATAAATGTCCTTCATTTAAACACACTTTTTTTCTCCCGCGCCAGGTACAGCCACCTCTAGGCAGGGGCGACGACCTCCACCGTCAGACTCTAGAGGAAGACCTCGGGGTCCAACCCAGGTGCAAAGGAAGACCTGGGGCTGCAAGCCTGCAAAGCAGAATACCAAGGCCTCGTCATGAGGAGGCAACTTCCCCTCACCAAGGTGGGGGAGGGGGGAAGACTTATGAGGTACTCAGAAGTCTGGCAAAGGGAAATTCAGGACAAATGGACTCTCTCCAGGATAAAAGCGAGAGTTTCCACCGTCTCGTTTTCTGAGATCAAACGTTCCCAAGGATCCAGGGAAAAATCAATCCCTGTTGCAAGCATTAGACCGATTTATTGGCTCAAGGGGTGATCATACAGGTTCCCAAACAGGAGCAAGGTTTGGGGTTTTACTCAAACCTGTTTATGGTACCAAAGCCAAATGGGGATATCAGACCAACTCTAGATCTACGGAATCTAAATCAGTTCCTGAAGACCCGCTCCTTTGGCATGGAGTCAATCAAGTCAGTCGTTTCCATCCTACAAGGAGGAGAACTTCTGGCATCCATCCACATCAGAGATGCATATCTGCATGTCCCTATATTCCCTCCTCACCAGAGGTTTCTGCGGTTCGAAGTAGAACAAAAGCACTTTGAGTTTTTAGCTTTGCCCTTTAGGCTTGCTACAGCACCCCAGGTATTCACAAAAGTACTGGCTCCACCTCTAGCCAGGTTAAAGGCACAGGGCATAACGGTCTTGGCTTACTTAGACGATCTATTGATAATAGACCAATCGGTGACTCGCTTGAAGCAAGATGCAGCCATTACAAGCAGTTACCTGGAGAGTCTGGGTTGGATTCTCATCCTGAAGAAATCCTCCTTAAAGCCACTAAAAAGGCTGGAGTATCTGGGCCTGATCATAGACACAGCCCGGGAAAGGTTGTTCTTACCTCCCGCAAAGATCCGCTCCATACAAGAGCTGGATGGTCAGGTCAAAGAGGAATCTCTCAATTCGCCTTTGCATGTGGTTGTTAGGAAAGATGGTGGCTTCATTCGAAGCAGTTCCCTTTGCTCAATTTCATTCGAGACTGTTTCAAAACAGTATCCTGTCTGCTTGGAACAAGACGATTCAAGCTTTGGATTTACCAATACGGCTGTCCCCAAGAGTGTCCCAAAGCCTCAGTTGGTGGTTACTAACTCGGAACCTGCTGAAGGGAAAGTCCTTCAGACCGATTATCTGGAAAGTAGTAACGACAGATGCCAGCCTTTCAGGCTGGGGAGCAGTACTAGAGAAGACGACTGTCCAGGGACAATGGTCAAGAACCGAAAGAGCCTTACCTATCAACATCCTAGAGATTCGGGCAGTGTATCTGGCTCTGAGATGCTGGACCTCCTAGGTTAATGAATTGTCCTGTCAGGATCCAATCTGACAATGCCACGGCTGTGGCCTATATCAATCACCAAGGGGGCACCAAAAGTCTCTCAGCTCAGAGAGAGATGAACCATATTCTAACTTGGGCAGGAAAGACTTTCCCTTCCCTATCGGGAGTAGAGAATTGGCAGGCGGACTACTTAAGTCACCAGCAGTTATTCCCGGGGGGAATGGTCTCTTCATCCTGAGATTTTTCAGGCTGTT
>JBBDGP010004975.1:0-30000 GCA_037952835.1 Lithobates septentrionalis
GGTTTTAACTAATCTTCAGGCCCAAAATTGTGTGCAAAAAAAAAAAAAAAAAAAAAAAAACACAACATGCAAAAATGGCTTTGGCAGCGAACAGGTTAAGGAACCTCTGCCGCCAGCAAAAAAATATAATTTTGCCTGGCGATTCGTTCGGCGAAGGCCGCGGTCCGTCTGGAAGGTTACTCAGAAATCTGGCAGCCTCGGGGCAGATGAAGCATTTTATTTTTTTGCAGACGGCCCCAGCAGAAATAAACATCCAGGCATCCGCCGCCCTGTTAAGTGACAGCGAGCCGTTATCACGTCTAAAGCAAGTGAAGAAACTAAACAAAAAAACCAGTGGAAAGTCCTTGACATGTCATCCTGACAGGTGCCGGGGACCACACACCATGCAGTGGACCTGCATTGGATAAATATTTTTCCTGCAAAGTGCATTGAGGCTCCAGTCACACCATGGCGGTTCATCAGTGCCGCCTCATCAGCACCATCAGTGGAGGAAAATTTACCCGTTTGCAAAATTTTTTAACAAAAACTATGAAAAAGTTGTTTTTGTTTCATAATTTTCGGTCTTTATTTTGTTTATTTAGCAAAAAAAAAAAAATTAAAAATCCAGTGGTGATTAACCACTTCAATACCGGGCATTTTCATACCCTTCCTGCCCAGGGCCCAATTTTCAACTTTCAGCGCTGTTGTATTGTGAATGACAATTGCGCGGTCATGCTACACTTTACCTAAATGAATTTTTTTTCCCCACAAATAGAGCTTTTTTTTGGGTGGTATTTGATCACCTCTGCGGTTTTTATTTCTTGCGCTATAAACAAAAGAAGAGCGACAAGTTTGAAAAAAAAAACAAAAAAAACAAACAATATTTTTTACTTTTTGCTATAATAAATATCCCAATTTTTTTTTTGCCTCAGTTTAGGCCGATATATCAATCAGTTTAGGCCGATATGTATTCTTCAACATATTTTTGGTTAAAAAAGAAGTCGCAATAAGCGTATATAAAGTTATAGCGCTTACAAAATAGGGGATAGTTTTTATGGCATTTTTATTATTATTATTTTATTTTTTTTTTACTAGTAATGGCAGCGACCTGCGATTTTTATCGTGACTGTGAAATTGCGGCAGACATATCGTACACTTTTGACACATATTTGCGACCATTCACATTTATACAGCGATCAGTGCTATAAAAATGCACCGATTACTGTATAAGTGTCACTGGCAGGGAAGGGGTTAACACCAGGGGGCGATCAAGGGGTTAAATGTGTTACCTAGGGAGTGATTCTAACTGTAGGGGGGAGGGGACTCACAAGGGGAGGAGGAGACCGATCAGTGTTCCTCTGTACTGGGAACACACGATCGGCACCTCTCCCCTGACAGGACGTGGATCTGTGTGCTTACACACACAGATCCACGTCCTGGCTCTGTTACCAGCAATCGCGGGTGCCCGGCGGACATCGCGGCCGCCCGGCACGCGCACGCCCCCTAGACGGCCGGGAAGCCCAGGACGTCATATGACGCCCGCCCAGGAAGGAAGATCCCTCCTGTGAACGTCATTTGACTATGGGCGGGGTAGGAAGTAGTTAAATACCACCAAAAGAAAGCTCTATTTGTGTGAAAAAAAAAATGATAAAAATGTCATTTGAGTACAGTGTTGCATAACCGCGCAATTGTCATTCAAAGTGCGACAGCGCTGAAAGCTGAAAATTGGCCTGGGCAGGAAGTGGGGTAAAAGTGCCCTGTAGGCAAATGAATAAAAAGGTCACAGCGTATTGATGGCGGGGGCAGGGAAGGCAAAATATAAGCAGATTAAAACGTCAGCTGTAAGGAACAGTTCTCAACATGCCAATACGATTTTTCAAGCATGATTTTAATGAATGCAGATGTCCCTTATTTCTGAATGGCCGGGCTCAGATACCCAATGTTCGGGAACGGCAGATCTGATAATTGGCAGGAGGGATGCGTCACCCATCCAATATCTTCATTAAAATGCTATTCCTCCAGATCCAGGCTCAGAGGGGAGCGAATATTTTCAT
Source organism: Lithobates septentrionalis (assembly GCA_037952835.1). Taxonomy (NCBI): domain Eukaryota; kingdom Metazoa; phylum Chordata; class Amphibia; order Anura; family Ranidae; genus Lithobates; species Lithobates septentrionalis. The sequence goes on from JBBDGP010004975.1 coordinate 2,034, forward strand.
ATTGGAGTCTGAAGCTACGACCAGTATAAGCCGGCTAAGTATTCCCAACACATCTGTAAACAATGTTCAATGTTTTTTTTTAATCTGAATTATATGTGATGGATCAGAACACAATAGTCTTAGTTGGTGAAGTAAAATTAAGAAAAAATATTATACATAAAACTATTTCTCAGAAATAAAAAACGGATAATTGGCATGTGCGTATGTATTCACCCCCTTTGTTATGAAGCCCATAAAAAGCTCTGGTGCAACCAATTACCTTCAGAAGTCACATAATTAGTGAAATGATGTCCACCTGTGTGCAATCCAAGTGTCACATGATCTGTCATTACATAGACACACCTTTTTGAAAGGCCCCAGAGGCTGCAACACCTAAGCAAGAGGCACCACTAACCAAACACTGCCATGAAGACCAAGGAACTCTCCAAACAAGTAAGGGACAATGTTGTTGAGAAGTACAAGTCAGGGTTAGGTTATAAAAAAAAAAAATATCCAAATCTTTGATGATCCCTAGGAGCACCATCAAATCTATCATAACCAAATGGAAAGAACATGGCACAACAGCAAACCTGCCAAGAGACGGCCGCACACCAAACTCACGGACCGGGCAAGGAGGGCATTAATCAGAGAGGCGGCACAGAGACCAAAGGTAACCCTGGAGGAGCTGCAGAGTTCCACAGCAGAGACTGGAGTATCTGTACATAGGACGACAATAAGCCGTATGCTCCATAGGAGTTGGGCTTTATGGCAGAGTGGCCAGAAGAAAGCCATTACTTTCTGCAAAAAACAAAAATGGCACGTTTTGAGTTTGCGAAAAGGCATGTGGGAGGCTCCCAAAATGTATGGAGGAAGGTGCTCTGGTCTGATGAGATAAAATTTAATTTTTGGCCATCAAAGAAAATGCTATGTCTGTTACAAACCCAACACATCACATCACCCAAAGAACACCATCCCCACTGTGAAACATAGTGGTGGCAGCATCATGCTGTGGGGATGTTTTTCAGCAGTCAGGAAAGGAAAGTTGAGGAAAGATGGTGCTAAATACAGGGATATTCTTGAGCAAAACTTGTACCACTCTGTGTATGATTATGAGGCTAGGGACGGAGGTTCACCTTCCAGCAGGACAATGACCCCAAACACACTGCTAAAGCAACACTAGAGTGGTTTAAGGGGAAACATGTAAATGTGTTGGAATAGCCTAGTCAAAGCCCAGACCTCAATCCAATAGAAAATTCTGTGGTCAGACTTCAAGTTGGATGGTTTGCGCTTGTGAACAGCAATCTTTAAGGAGCTGGAGCAGTTTTGCAAGGAGCAATGGGCAAAAATCCCAGTGGTAAGATGTGGCAAGCTCATAGAGACTTATCCAAGGCGACTTGGAGCTGTGATAGCCGCAAAAGGTGTCTCTACAAAAAGTATTGACTTTAGGAGGGTGAATAGTTATGCACATTGACTTTCTCTGTTATTTTGTCCTATATGTTGTTTGCTTCACAATTAAAAAAAAAAAAACTCTTCAAAAGTTGTGGGCATGTTCTGTAAATTAAATGATGCAAATCCTTAAACAATCCATGTTAATTCCAGGTTGTGAGGCAACAAAACACGAAAAATGCCAAGGGGGGTGAATACTTTTGCAAGGCACTGTGTGTGTGGAGATAGATATATATATATGGAGAGAGAGAGAGAGAGGAGAGAGAGAGAGAGAGAGAGAGGAGAGAGAGAGAGAGAGGAGAGAGAGAGAGAGAGAGAGAAGAAGAGAGAGAGAGAGAGAGAGAGAGAGAGAGAGAGAGAGAGAGAGAGAGAGAGAGAGAGAGAGAGAGAGAGAGAGAGAGAAGAGAGAGAGAGAGAGAGAGAGAGAGAGAGGAGAGAGAGAGAGAGAGAGAGAGAGAGAGAGAGAGAGAGAGAGAGAGAGAGAGAGAGAGAGAGAGAGATACACATACATATATATACACACACACAGTGTAGCGCTAAAAGCCATCAACAGTAACGTACTATTAAAGTGCATAGAAATATGTAAACCTCAAACGCTAATTTATACAAAAGTAATACCATGCAAAGAAATTAGTAATAATTAAAGTCCGGTGGTTGAACCCATGGAACGTGGAATCACCACTGAAGTGAACTCATTTTGAAATCCAATCTTTAGAAAGACACTGGAAGTAGTAAAACACAATGTGACTGATCGTTGAGATGCCAAAAATAGTGAATCTTCCACCAAATGAATATAGATGTATACTCTTACTGGACGGAGTGGACTCACATACCAGCGGTAGTGAGTCAATTGAGCTTATATCAGCCGAAGCCAGGGACTCCAATGCTGCACAAGGCTGGATGGAACTGGAACCCAGTTGGAAATCGATCAAAAGTAAGTAGTGGATAGGCAGATGTTCTCACCTGGACCATTATAAGGAAAACTAAAAAATAGAAAAACTCCATATGGTGCAGGTCATACAGGGGATTGATTTGTAAAAAGTACATACTCGGATTCAATATGTGTACAAAATTGTGATCACAAAATTTAAAAGCCATATGGGGAACGATGAATAGCAAGCCCAACCGTTTTGCACAAACAGACTTCAACCGGGGCATATCACAGCTCCCCCTCAATTGCCCATATTTATAAAAATATCTGAGTGGTCTGGTGATTGAAAGTGAGAGGATAAGGACTCCGCCCACGGTAACAAACCAGAAAGCGTGGCCGCAGTGTGAGTTGTAGCCTCGCTTGGAGAGCCAGTGGGTGGAGAGAAGCAACCATAAAGCTCTATGTGAAACTTCTGAGCCGCACCCCCAGAAGGGACGCGCCGCCGTCATTACTTACTGACGTGAACGCAACAACGGCGTGGTACCCTCTCGCAAGACTCCCTCGAAATCACAAGAGCCCAATCGTCATGTGACTCCCCATAGGGGCATGAAGCGCCAATACTGCATGGCACAATGATAACGATTACTTCACCACATCGGATGCCTCCGGAACTCCAAGGAAAATCCCACGCCTTGCTCTGGTGATAAGCTGACGGGACTCCACAATGGAGAGAAAAAGAATGTACCGTTAACACCAAAGACAATACACAAACACAAAATGTAATAGACCAAACAGGACTCTAAAAACAAATAATAAATTGGTGACCACATACGGGTGGTCTTTGGGCCTATAAAACAGTGATAAGACTCACACATGCAAAGTGACTGTGAGCTATCACATACTGTAGTGTCCTACCATAAAATACACACTGTTATATATCTGTTTCATGAACAAATATTCATAGACAGTGCACAGGAAATAAAAATAAGCATTTAAATTAAAAAAGAGACAACAGGGACATGGGGACTACGCCTGGTTGATGAAACAATCAATGCCCAATCAACATTTATACCCAACGGCGAGTAGGACTTGAGCTCATGTAGCTTATGTATCCAGAAGTCTTGAGGCGAGATACCCCACGTAAGCAGGAATCTCCCCTCCAATGTGGGACAAATTTATCTATGATTAGGAATCGAGTACCAGTGGGATCTTCCCATGATGTTTAAGATAATGGCGGGGACGTTATGATTAGTACGACCCTTCTTGATGCTGGCCAGATGTTCATTGACCCTCACCGAGAAAGTTCTAATCCTGAGTCCCACGTATTGTTTTTTTTTACAGGGGCAAAGTGAGTAAATATACTATAAATCCGGTGGCACAAGTAGTGAAATGTTTCATCTTATAATTACATAAAGTAATAGTGGATTGGAAAGCGTCTGTCTTGCGTCTTCCACATGTGTTGTGGAGGCAAACATTGCACTTACGGCATCCTCTCACTGTATCGATCGAGCGCCATGAATATGACACACGTGCGTCCAGGAAGGACTGGACCCAAAAACCTGTCACGCTGCAAAACCTCCAGTGTTTATTTGAGAATCTTTATTTGTTTCTGCTGTATGGAGAAAGAGGTGAAAAGGGACCATTTCAATTTGTTTTCTTGGATAGGTTTAGGGTTATCCAGTAATAGAGTTTTTTTCTATCTACTAGAACAGCTCTGTTGATGTCTGCATCAAGATCAATAGATCTATATCACTTTTCCACGAATCTCTCTTTCAAGATCTGCGATTGATGTTGAAATCCACGATATTAGTACAGTTGCGCCGCAGTCGAAGAAATTGACCTGCGCGGAACAGATAATTAACCATTGACTATGATGGCAACTGTCGACTGCAATGTAACCATTCCGATCAGTGGGCTTGAAATAGGTTTTAAATCAAGCGGTGGTGATGGCCGAAATTTTCAAGTCCAAGAAGTGGTACTACTGGCCTCATAGCTCAAGGAGATGCCCTGTCATTATCATAAGTGCGATCATAAAGGCATCAAGGGATTCCAAGCGGCCCTTCCAAAAGGAGGAGGATGTCGTCTATATATCTAGCCCATAGGACCAACTCTGGTCTCCTGAGGGAATAGAAGTCATCCTCCTCCCACTGAGCTGCACGATTAATCGTTCAGAATCGAATTGCGATTCTTTTCCCTACCCGATCTTCAAAACACATTTCACAATTCTTTCTAACAAGTGCAGAGAGTTCTCACAGCTGAAAAAAAAATCACAACATTGCAGATAAGTATAAACAAAGCAACATTTCTTCTTAGGATCAAAAGGAATAAACTCCTGCCTGTAGATGTAACCACTTAAAGACTAAACCTTTTTCTGGCACTTGCCTTTTACAAGTTAAAATCAATATTTATTGCTAGACAATTACTCAGAACCCCCAAACACACACAGTTATATATATATACATACATATATACACACACACACACACACACATATATATATACTCATACATACACAGACTATATATATATATATATATATATATATATATATATATATATATATATATATATATATATATATATATATATATATATATATATATATATATATATATATATATATATATATATATATATTATATATCAACACTCAAGGAAACTCTGCCTGCCCATGGACACATGTGGGCATTTAAGCCCACCTTCATTGCCACAGCACATATGCGTTACATGGGTGGCAAGAACATAAACTGATATTTTTTGTGTCAATGTCATACAAAAAAAAAAAAAAAAAAAAATAGAAGACACCTCAATTAGGATTTAGGAGTAAGAAATAATAATAAAAAAAATCCTTGATCCCCTTTTTATAACTTGCACCCCCAACCCCCGCCCGCTCTCAGGTCCAGCCTTGTATTCAGAAACAACAGACCGTGGCGTGAATATAAGCGCCCATTACACAGCGTCTGTTTATGCTGGAGGGCCTGGCGGAGGCTCTATAAAAGATGGAGATGGCTTCAGTGATGGATTTATTGCAGGTGATAAAGCATGTCAAAGTGTTATTGCTCGGTCTCCACTGCAGACTGGCCTGCTTATTCCTGAACATAACCTTGAGAAGAACGAGCTCCCGAAACGCACCGCAAAACAGGAAAGGCTGCAGAGCTGAACTCCGAGTATTTAAAACCACAATTGAATTCAGCTTTGTTATTAATGCGGCCATGTATTTTTATTATAATTTTTTTAATCTTATAGTCAGGACAAACAAGATTACTGTTTTTTACATTCACACCAGTTTACAAAAAGCAGATAATAGTAACGCAGTGCCGTATCGCAAAAAAAATGGCCTGGTCATGAAGAGGGGGGGGGGGGGGGGGGGGGGAATAGACCTTCCGGAGGTCCAGTGGTTAAAAAGGGCACCACTAATGAAATTTTCACATACGTTTTCACAAAATGACGTTAGTGGGTCCTCTGCTTCAATTTGTTTCCCATTGGGACTTCTGCATTGATTTCCTAGAAGCAAGGCAGAGTGCTCTGGAACGCATTTGATTTACGTACTTTAAGACAGGACAAGTCATTGGCGCCATTTATAATAATGGTTGTAAATGCAAAAGTAAACATCTATGGAAAAAAGAGGAAGATGATGACTTTACTATGGAGCGCCGAGGCTAATACTTCCTCTCCCGCATAGCCATTATTCATTCATCAAGGTCAGCTAGAGCAGCTTAAAGATAATGGATTTAGTGCATGGCTGAGGAAGCAGATAATCAACAGCATATTGGAATGATGAAAACCATCAGTTGGAAGGGCACCATTCACTTCTATAAACTGCGGTATGTTTCCATTAATGCGCCTATTAGCGTCATTTTCAATGGCACCCCAGAGCACTAAGGCAATGCACCTCTGCAAATGCAAATGCCTTGCAGCACACGGTCACAAATCAGGTGCTGCCGTGCTAGGAGCATGCTGGTAACAGGAGAACACAAAGGAACATAGAGAGGAGTTTATCCGTGTTCCGCTTCTCTTTCATAGGTTGGGGGTTGGGAGGAGACATGCAAGTGAAAGTGAAATTGCAGCAGAAAGTGATCAGGTCCCATCCTTTGCCTTGAGGGGGCAGCACTCGCATATTTTAGTTGTGTATTTAGCTAGAAGCATAGGTGTGCGCAGCCTATTGCATTAGGGTGTGCACCGCAAAAGCTCAAAGACACACATGGCTTTCTCTGCAGCCTCAGCTGCACTGGACAGGGAATGAATGGGAAGCGCTCTGTGCTGAGCAGGTTTTCTGAACTGAAGCATAATAAACAGTTTACTATTATTCAGTTATGAATGAACACAGTGTGTTACTGTAGAAAAGGAAGGGGCCAGTAAATTACATACTGACTAGCCCTTTCCTCCGCTCTCCATCCTAAAAAACATTCCCCGCAGCAGCTGAGGAGAAGAAGAGGAGGGATTCCAGTGGCATTGTGGGGCGGCAGCTTGGGCAGTAGGGGAGTCGGCACGGCACCATACAGAGTGATTGGGGTAGCCCAGACACACCTGGCACCCCCCTGTATAGCTCCCAACTGTCCCTGGTTTTGAGGGACTGTCCCCGATTTGGAGCAATGTCCCTCTTTCAGGTCTGATCTATATATAGTTGTATATAAAATGCACTATTTATATTTTCAGAAAAGTGTTTCCAGTGCTAAACATTTCATCCAAATTACTGCATTTGTACATTTTAATAGCCAATGTAAAGGAATAGTACAGTAGTGGTAAAAAAAAAGTCCTTGTGGATTTAATTAACCTATTTTTTTTTAGTTAATTAACATTTAAGGGGTGTGTCCTATGCCTACATATGTTTGTTAGTAGGTGTCCCTCATTCCCATCTCAAAATGTTGGGAAGTAAGGCTAGAAGGGACAGAGACTACTACTACCACTACTACTACTACAATTCCATATGTCATCAAAACAAGAAGTAAGGAAAATCTCTCCAAATGGGATATACAGTAGACAGACAGAAAAACATTAAGGTCGAAAGTACAGTGGGGAAAAGCTTACATATGTCAACCAAAACGCCACCTACTGAGCAGAGCAATTGTTACATTAGTGCCACGGGTCTGGTTATTCTGCAACCACTGAAGCACCATGCAAGATTTCGCCTCATGGGGTGAGGATGATTATGAGAAAAGTGAGGGATCAGCCCAGAACTACACAGGAGAAGCTTGTGAATGATCCCAAGGCAGTTTGGGACCACAGTCACCAAACAAGCCATTGGCAACACAACACACCCCCATGGATTGAAATCCTGCAGCACCAGAAAGGTCCCCCTCCTCAAGAAGGCACATGTACAGGGCGGTCTAAAGTTTGCCAATGAACATCTAAAAGATCAGAGAAGGATTGGGAAAAAGTGCTGTGGGCACATAAGACCAAAACTAAGATCTTTGGAATTGACTTGACTCGCCGTGTTTGAAGGAAGAAAAATGCCGACTATGACCCCAAGAACACCATCCCTACAGTCATGCACGGAGGTGGAAACATTATGCTTTGGGGCTATTTCTCTGCTAAAGGTACAGGCTGACTGACACATGACAAGTCCATGTATTGTAAAATCTTGAATGAGAACCTTCTTCCTTCAGCCAGAACACTGAAGATGGGTCATGGATCGGTTTTCCAGCATGACTGACCCAAAACAAACCAAGGCAACAAAAAAGGAGTGACTCAAGAAGAAGCACATTAAAAGGTCATGGAGTGGCCTGGTCAGTCACCAGACCTTCATCCTGTAGAAAATTTATGGAGGGAACTGAAACTTCGAGTTGCCAAGTGGCAGCCAAGAAGCCTTAAGGATTTAGAGAAGATCTGTAAAGATAAGTGGACAAAACCTCCTGAGATGTGTGCAAACCTGGTCACCAACTACAAGAAATGTCTTACCTCTGATCGCCAACAAGGGTTTCTCCACCAACTACTAAGTCATGTTTTGCTTGGGGATCAAATACCTATTTTACTCTCTGAACTGCAACTCAATTTATAACATTTGTATCATGTGTTTTTTCAGGATTTTTGGGTTGGTCTCCAGCATATAAAAATACACGGATGATAACAATTATAGACCCTTTATATTTCTTTGTAAATCGGGCAAACTTTACAAAATCTCCAGGGGATCAAATCATTATTTTCCCCCACTGTAAGACGATTTACTAAACCAGAAAGCTTTTCATTTCACCAAAATGTATTCATGCACATTTGGACAAATTTGGAGAATCATGCAATTGATTAATCAAGACGCTCTGGTTTCTAGAGCTGACCAATTTTCTGCACATCAAATCTGATTAAAAAAATATTCAGACAAAATAAAAAAAGTTATGCATGAGATCAGGCAGGCAACTCAGAAAAGTTTACGATTCACCGTGCATGCAAATCAGTTCACCCGTTCAGGTCAGCTTCAGCAGCATTTAAAGCTGAATTGGTCGCAGCTAAAAACACACAAGAAAAATACATACAGGAGCCAAACTACCTGCCAAAGAACGTACTTCATGTTCACCCAGTCCTGAGATTTGCACAGCTCTGCCACACAACACAGACCTGTCTTGCAGGGCAGGAGCCCTGAATTATTTTGCTGCTTCAGTTCAGTAACACTTACAGGTCTTGTCCCACCCCGAATCTGTGATTGGACAGTGAAAGGATAAGCAGCAAACTGATAAGCTCATCTTTCTGTAACTCCTCCCATCAGCATAGGGCTCCTGTGCTGCTTCTTCACTCCCCAGTCTGAGCTCTGCTGTGGACATACTGCAAGAGGCTGATACCTTTGGAACCCTGAACGTTTTTGGTTGTAACATGACAAAAATGTTGGAAAATTTCAAGGGGTGTGAATATTTTTTCAAGGCACTGTATATTATTGATTGCTGCACTGGGTATGGTGTTTATTAGTTTGCGGGCCTGTGGTGTCAGGGAGAGAACAGAGAGGTCTGACATAAGAAAGGTCATTCTTCTGCTCTCCTCCTGTCTGGACTCAGAGCCCAGTTTAAGTAGTGGTGACCAATCCGTTACAGAGTTTGTCATCTTGTGATTTTGTCATAGTTAAAGTGTTGCCTCTGGTCTCGGGGTTATTCGTTGTTCAGGAATCCCCTGAAACCAGCCTGACAGCACCATTGAGTTATATTGCCCTTGATTCTTAGTCATTGCATATACTGTAATTTACTTCAAATATACTGCTACTCTGTTACCCTTGTTCAAGAAATCTCACAGTAAAGACTATTTTCGTATTTTACTACAACGTGTGTCTTTCATTGGTGGCGTCTGCACTAACACTTTTGCCAGGTGTGCCAGAGGGGGCCCGAGACTGTTCTTGGGATTGAGAGGCAGAGTACAGAACCAAATATACTCAAGTGGCTGCTAAGGGGTCCTTTTCTGTCCATCCTACCCAAATGTGGAAAATACACACACACACACAGCAGCAGCTCACAAAAGTGAGTACACCCCTCACATTTTTGTAAATATTTTATTATACCTTTTCATGTGACAACACTGAAGAAATGACACTTTGCTACAATGTAAAGTAGTGAGTGTACAGCTTGTATAACAGTGTAAATTTGCTGTCCCTCAAAATAACTCAACACACAGCCATTAATGTCTAAACCGCTGGCAACAAAAGTGAGTACACCCCTAAGTGAAAATGTCCAAATTGGGCCCAAAGTGTCAATATTTTGTGTGGCCACCATTATTTTCCAGCACTGCCTTAACCCCCTTGGGCATGGAGTTCACCAGAGCTTCACAGGTTGTCACTGAAGTCCTCTTCCCCTCCTCCATGACGACATCACAGAGCTGGTGGATGTTAGAGACCTTGCGCTCCTCCACCTTCCATTTGGAGGATGTCCTACAGATGCTTAATAGGGTTTAGGTCTGGAGACATGCTTGGCCAGTTCATCACCTTGTCCCTTTTTTAGCAAGGCAGTGGTCATCTTGGAGGTGTGTTTGGGGTGGTTATCATGTTGGAATACTGCCCTGCGGCCCAGTCTCCGAAGGGAGGGGATCATGCTCTGCTTCAGTATGTCACAGTACATGTTGGCATTCATGGTTCCCTCAATGAACTGTAGCTCCCAGTACCACTACCATGCTTGACTGTAGGCAAGACACACTTGTCTTTGTACTCCTCACCTGGTTGCCGCCACACACGCTTGTCACCATCTGAACCAAATAAGTTTAATCTTGTTCTCATCAGACCACAGGACATGGTTCCAGTAATTCCATGTCCTTAGTCTGCTTGTCTTCAGCAAACTGTTTGTGGCTTTCTTGTGCATCATTTTTAGAAGAGGCTTCCCTCTGGGACAACAGCCATGCAGACCAATTTGATGCAGTGTGCGGCATACTGTCTAAGCACTGACAGGCTGACCCCCCACCCCTTTAACCTCTGCAGCAATGCTGGCAGCACTCATACGTCTGTTTCCCAAAGACAACCTCTGGATATGACGCTGAGCATGTACACTCAACTTCTTTGGTTGACCATGGTGAGGCCTGTTCTGAGTGGAACCTGTCCTGTTAAACCGCTGTATGGTCTTGGCCACCGTGCTGCAGCTCAGTTTCAGGGTCTTGGCAATCTTCTTCTAACCTAGGCCATCTTTATGTAGAGCAACAATTCCTTTTTTCAGATCCATAGAGAGTTCTTTGCCATAAGGTGCCATGTTGAACTTCCAGTGACCAGTATGAGAGAGTGAGAGCGATAACACCAAATTTAACACACCTGCTCCCCATTCACACCTGAGACCTTGTAACACTAACATGTCACATGACACCGGGGAGGGAAAATGGCTAATTGGACCCAATTTGGGACATTCTCACTTAGGGGTGTACTCACTTTTGTTGCCAGCGGTTTAGACATTAATGGCTGTGTGTTGAGTTATTTTGAGGGGGCAGCAAATTTACACTGTTATACAAGCTGTACAATCACTACTTTACATTGTAGCAAAGTGTCATTTCTTCAGTGTTGTCACATTAAAAGATAGAATAAAATATTTAAATAATGTGAGGGGTGTACTCACTTTTGTGAGATACTGTAGACACACACAGACACACACACACACACAATTCGATTAACAGCCAATGTCTGGATTAAGAAAATGTTATGGGCTCTGTGGGGGGGAACTTAGCTGGGCTGCAAGAGGTGGACATTTCAAAAACTAAGAACTCAACTTTCATGGGAGAAAAAAAATTGCAAACTAAAAAAGTAAATAAATATAGTATATTCAATTGCTACACAAGTCATATTTTAAATTTAAAGTGGTATTAAAGGTTTTTTCTTTTTTTTTTTTAATAACAAAACATGTTATTTATACTTACCTGCTCTGTGTAGTGGTTTTGCAGCCACGTTCCTCCTCTTCTCGGGTCCCCTGCCGGCGCTTCTGGCCCCTCCCTTCTGCTGAATGCCCCCAGAGCAAGCAGCTTGCTGTGGGGGTACCCAAACAGACATGCTCCCATGCCATCTGCTAGCTTGACTCCGCCCCTCCTCTCTCCTCATTGGCTGCAATTGACAGCAGAGAGCAATTCATTTTCTTTAACAAAATAACATACATTCCACATGAATAATCATGCTACCAAAATTAGTGCACGCTGTGAATTGCCTCCAACATTGCTCTGTTTTCATTTTGTTGAAGCCCAGAGCAGTCTCTTCCTTATCTACCCCACCCTGGTCTCAAAAACTGTAGGTCACATTCTGCCTCTAGTGGCTGTGATTTTAGGCACAGTGCCAAGAATAGAGAGCAACCAAGCATCTGCAGAGCAGGGCGCATTATAGAATTTTAAACAGTATAGGCATTTGTAATGTTTCACATAGCTATAACTGCAAAAGGGGCCAGCCTGAAATGACCTCCCAGGACTTACAGTGATTGTAATTGATCACCATTTAAAACAACCCATTCAGTTTAACGTAGAAATAAAACAAACATTCGTGTATAGATCTAAAAAAAAAAAAAAAAAAACACAAAAAAAAAAAAAAAAACAAAAAAAACACACCACTACATTATAAATACAATACTACTTTTTTTTTTTTTTTTTTTTTTTTTTTTTTTTTAGTATAAGTGATGACATTCCCTCTGTTCTCAGCTGCATATGAGCTGGAGAAGGGGAAACAGTAAAAATGATCGTGTGTGTGTGTGTGTGTGTGTGTGTGTGTGTGTGTGTGTGTGTGTGTGTGTGTGTGTGTGTGTGTGTCAGAAGTCTGATCATTGGAGGACAGTACACTGGAGTTCCCAGCTGAGCTAGTGAACTGACCACACTGTGTTCACCTGCTTTGGGTGGTCAGTTTTTAAATAGGAAATTAGAGGGACTGGAAAGGGATTTCACACAAAAGGAAGCAACACAAGGAACAGGATATTTTCTCATACAAGCACATGGTACAGCAGTCACATATCCAGAATATGAAGTGTTAGGTTTACATACTCTTTACTTTATAGCGGACCTTCACCCTAAAAACTCAATGCTGGGCTGCCCTGCCTTACAAAATGGATTTTTTTTTCTAACAACCCCCTATGTAGAGGTGCCACAGGACTCAGGTCCCGAGAGAGAGCCCTGCAGCATATCTGGTTCCCCATGCACATGAAATGTACCGATGCGCTCTGCCAGGATCCAGAGGCCCGGGGGGAGGCCATGGGACAGCTGCGCATGCATCATACCGGTGGTGCTCGAGGTGAGTGGGGGGCGGAGCTACCTGGTAGGTGGACTGAAATTTGTCTTTAAGCAGGTGAATTGCTGTGGGCGGCAGCGACTGTTAGCCGGGTGGAGTAACAGCCTTTGTAAGGTGCCTGGAGCTACCTGGACTAGAGAGACCTCTTGATTCAAGGTGTTCCCTTGACAGTACACTACTGTGGAAAGTAAGCCAACAAACATGGGTTCCAGGTCTCTCAACCCTCCCAGGTCTAGAATGTCCTTGCCTTAGGCTTAGAGGAACTTGCTGGTTGGGAGCGCTGGGAGGTCCTGTACGCCATTTAGACCCCTTTCACACCGAGCCACCTAGGGCGTCAGCGGTAAAGCGGCGCTATTTTTAGCTCCAATTTACCATTGTTTTAGCAGCGCTATATGGCCGCTAGCGGCCGAAAAGGGGTTAAATCCGCCCACAAAACGCCGCCAGTATCGCAGCGCTGCCCCATTGAGTTCAATGGGGAGCAGCAGTAGAGGAGCGGTGAGTTCACCGCTCCAAAGAAGCTGCTGGCAGGACTTTTTGTGACGCCCTGCCAGGGCACTGCTCCAGTGTGAAAGCCCTCACGCTTTCACACTGGAGTGAATGGAGCCGCTTTTTTCAGGCGCTATGCAGGCGCTATTTTTAACGCTGTAGCGCCTGAAAAATGCCCACAGTGTGAAAGGGGTCTTAAATGCATCTAGCATGAGATTACCACTGGAAAAAAAAAAAGAAAAAATGTATAATAAAAGTAAGATACTAAATATTAAGGGGTTCTAGAACTTAAGCATGTTACCACCAATCAAATAAATAAATAAATAAATCACAATATCTAAAATCTAAACTTCCTCATAGCTTCTGCCATTTCCACCACCTTTAGGTAATTTGCATTGCAATTAAAAAAAAAAAAAGGGGGGAGCTTCAAGAGCACAAAAGTGATTCCCTGCGAGGCAAAAACCTTTTGTGCAACGAGCTTTTACTTTTTCCTCTTTTCATAATTTGCCTCTTGATTGATTTTGCTCAGCGGCGCTGCAATTAAATTTAGTCAGAAAGTTACAATGTAGATGGTGGCAATTGTTGCTGCATTATGTATCAAGAGGCACACACAGCGGGGCGAGGGTCAGGCGCTCACGAGACAAAAAAGGGGCTTGCAGCAGCACCGTGCTGTGAAAACAAGAACAATTTCTACTCTTTCGTATATATTTTAGGCAAAAAAAATGTGGAAAAGAAAAAAAAAAAAAAAAAAAAAAAAAAAAAGAGATTATATATACACATATACATATATATATATATATATATATATATATATATATATATATATATATATATACACTACCGTTCAAAAGTTTGGGGTCACATTGAAATGTCCTTATTTTTGAAGGAAAAGCACTGTACTTTTAAATGAAGCTAACTTTAAACTAGTCCTAACTTTAAACAAATATACTCTATACATTGCTAATGTGGTAAATGACTATTCTAACTGCAAATGTCTAGTTTTTGGTGCAATATCTACATAGGTGTATAGAGGCCCATTTCCAGCAACTATCACTCCAGTGTTCTAATGGTACAATGTGTTTGCTCATTGGCTCAGAAGGCTAATTGATGATTAGCAAACCCTTGTGCAATCATGTTCACACATCTAAAAACAGTCTAGCTCCTTCCAGAAGCTACAAAACTGACCTTCCTGTGAGCAGATTGAGTTTCTGGAGCATCACATTTGTGGGGTCAATTAAACGCTCAAAATGGCCAGAAAAAGAGAACTTTCATCTGAAACTCGACAGTCTATTCTTGTTCTTAGAAATGAAGGCTATTCCATGCGAGAAATTGCAAAGAAATTGAAGATTTCCTACAACGGTGTGTACTACTCCCTTCAGAGGACAGCACAAACAGGCTCTAACCAGAGTAGAAAAAGAAGTGGGAGGCCGCGTTGCACAACTAAGCAAGAAGATAAGCACATTAGAGTCTCTAGTTTGAGAAACAGACGCCTCACAGGTCCCCAACTGGCATCTTCATTAAATAGTACCCGCAAAACACCAGTGTCAACATCTACAGTGAAGAGGCGGCTGCGGGATTTTGGGCTTCAGGGCAGAGTGGCAAAGAAAAAGCCATATCTGAGACTGGCCAATAAAAGAAAAAGATTAAGATGGGCAAAAGAACACAGACATTGGACAGAGGAAGACTGGAAAAAAGTGTTGTGGACGGATGAATCCAAGTTTGAGGTGTTTGGATCACAAAGAAGAACGTTTGTGAGACGCAGAACAAATGAAAAGATGCTGGAAGAATGCCTGACGCCATCTGTTAAGCATGGTGGAGGTAATGTGATGGTCTGGGGTTGCTTTGGTGCTGGTAAGGTGGGAGCTTTGTACAGGGTAAAAGGGATTCTGAATAAGGAAGGCTATCACTCCATTTTGCAACGCCATGCCATACCCAGTGGACAGCGCTTGATTGGAGCCAATTTCATCCTACAACAGGACAATGACCCTAAACACACCTCCAAATTGTGCAAGAACTATTTACAGCAGAAGCAGGCAGCTGGTATTCTATCGGTAATGGAGTGGCCAGCACAGTCACCAGATCTGAACCCCATTGAGCTGTTGTGGGAGCAGCTTGACCGTATGGTACGCCAGAAGTGCCCATCCAACCAATCCAACTTGTGGGAGCTGCTTCTAGAAGCGTGGGGTGCAATTTCTCCAGCTTACCTCAATAAATTAACAGCTAGAATGCCAAAGGTGTGCAATGCTGTAATTGCTGCAAAAGGAGGATTCTTTGATGAAAGCAAAGTTTGATGTAAAAACAATGTTATTTCAAATACAAATCATTATTTCCAACCTTGTCAATGTCTTGACTCTATTTTCTATTCATTTCACAACGTATGGTGGTGAATAAGTGTGACTTTTCATGGAAAACACAAAATTGTTTGGGTGACCCCAAACTTTTGAACGGTAGTGTATATATATATATATATATATATATATCTCTATAGATAGATAGATAGATGTGGCACTAACTCACGGTGGAGCTGCTGATTTAAAGCGGGCTGTTACCGTCACCTTGTTACCTGTAATTTCACCAACACCGGGTCTACGGGTCTCCGTTGAGCTTACTGCGAGGCAATGTAGGTACCAGTCACTTAAGTACTTTTTCAATGCTTTAATGGGGATAACTGGAAGAAGTAGCAGGAAAGGGGTAGAAGGAGAGTTGCAAGGGTGTTCAAATACCTTTTCTTGGCGTAGCGTCAAGGAATTTAAATCTTTAGGATGAATGTATCCTCAGTTTAGGATTAAATCTTTGCCCGTCCAGATAGGTTTCTCTCACTGACCTAGCAGCCGGAACGCAGCACGAACAAAAAGTCTCTGCCACAGACTTTGGTGGGACAAACTCATACGATCCTCTGCCACAGGATGTAGTAGTTTTCGATGAACAGCAAACACCGTACCAGAACCTTTAAGCTGACCCGGCAATAGGGCAATCTAGGATGCGTCCTCCAATTGAGTCACCAGGCTCCTCTCCAGACCAGCGCTCTGCATGGTCCCTTCCAAGACGGGTCCTCCCCTGGATTCTTCTCAATTGTCCGGCTTCTTCCCGCAGGACAGACAGCACAGGACCATCCTAGCAGTAGCAGGCCCCAGACAGACTTCTGGGCCTACCCGCCCGGCTGCAGCAGCGTAACCATCAAAGCCGGAGGGCTACGAGATAGCACTCACTGACACATACCTCTAGGCCAGGAGGGCCACGAGGCAAAAAAGCTCCCCGAAACATGGTGTCTGCCCCATAAATACCCTCTCCCAGAATGCAACTCGGAGGACCACCTCCGCCGAGTTATCTCTGGGACAGAAGAGCACTCATACACTTCAGCTTGTTGCTTTCCAAAATTTAGCCTCACGATGACAACGACACCCACAGGCGCAATGTGGAACTGCACGCAACACAGCCAAGCTGGAACAGAGGCTAAAAACTAACCTTAGATTAAACCTGAACAATGTATCGCACAGATGATCCATTAAATTTACCTATAAGCGGTAGATTAGAAATCTACCAGCACTACATAGACTTTTCTAGAAATTTAAAAGAAAATCTCACTGAACCTCTAGAAGCCCAGAAAAGTGCCCCCCCCAACCCCCCCCCAAAAAAAAGTATTAGTGGGACTTCAGCAAGCACTGTTTCTTGCCCAAATCTTCCAATGGACTCTCCTTTAATCGCTTCCCAGAAAGAAATGAGATTGGTTCATGGACACGGGTGGCCACTGCCGCTTAGCATCCTTTGTTGCTAGGGCCCTGGTGTTCTCTGTTGCTAGGGCCCTGGTGTTCTCTGTTGCTAGGGCCCTGGTGTTCTCTGTTGCTAGGGCCCTGGTGTTCTCTGTTGCTAGGGCCCTGGTGTTCTCTGTTGCTAGGGCCCTGGTGTTCTCTGTTGCTAGGATGCAGATGTCCTCCGTTGCAGATGTCCTCCGTTGCAGATGTCCTCCGTTGCAGATGTCCTCCGTTGCTAGGTTGCAGATGTCCTCCGTTGCTAGGTTGCAGATGTCCTCCGTTGCTAGGTTGCAGATGTCCTCCGTTGCTAGGTTGCAGATGTCCTCCGTTGCTAGGTTGCAGATGGCCCAGCATCATTCATTGCAAGGGTGCTGGCAGCCCCTGCCGAGCTTCCTTCAATGTTAACAAGCAGGTGGCCCCTGGTGCCCAGCATCCGTCCGGTGCAGGCAGCCGTCAGTGTCCTATGTTGCT
Source organism: Lithobates septentrionalis (assembly GCA_037952835.1). Taxonomy (NCBI): domain Eukaryota; kingdom Metazoa; phylum Chordata; class Amphibia; order Anura; family Ranidae; genus Lithobates; species Lithobates septentrionalis. The sequence goes on from JBBDGP010004975.1 coordinate 19,681, forward strand.
AGGATGCAGATGGCCCCTGGTAACCAGTGTCCTTTGTCTCTTCCCAGTAAGAAGACAGACGGGTGCATGGAGATTTTATCAGCAATTTTAAAATTTGATATTTAATAGCACTCCTTTAGGGCTCATGCACATGGGCATACTAAGCTTTACCATGTTAAACCCAAGATCTTGCTAGCAGCAATATCATGCATTTTAGGTTTTCAAATGCTGTGTGTATGTAACGTTTGTGTAACATTTTACACGTGTATAAATCATACATCTTTAATACAGCCTAGTGTTTTGTTTTTACAGACTGGACAACCACTGTAATAACACTTACAGGTCTCCTCAATTTTTGATTGACCACCGTTCTGCAGCTCAGTTTCAGGGTCTTGGCAATCTTCTTATAGCCTAGGCCATCTTTATGTAGAGCAACAATTCTTTTTTTCAGATCCTCAGAGAGTTCTTTGCCATGTGGTGCCATGTTGAACTTCCAGTGACCAGTATGAGAGAGTGAGAGCGATAACACCAAATTTAACACACCTGCTCCTCATTCACACCTGAGACCTTGTAACACTAACGAGTCACATGACACCAGGGAGGGAAAATGGCGAATTGGGCCCAATTTAGACATTTTCACTTAGGGGGTGTACTCACTTTTGTTGCCAGCAGTTTAGACATTAATGGCTGTGTGTTGAGTTATTTTGAGGGGACGGCAAATTTATACTGTTATACAAGCTGTACACTCACTACTTTTTTTTACTTGGAAAAAGAATGACTTTATTGATATGAAGCACATTTTACAAGTCATTCGGGTACATATAGCCATAGAAGGACAGTTACATATTATGACAGCAAAACTAAATATCCAAGATTGTTACAAGGTGTGCATTACACTCACTACTTTACATTGTAGCAAAGTGTCATTTCTTCAGTGTTGTCACATGAAAAGATAGAAGAAAATATTTACAATAATGTGAGGGGTGTGCTCATTCCCGGCCCCCTCCTTAGCAATCAGCTATATACAGTGCACTTAAAGAGAGAGAAAAAAAAAAAAAAAAAAAAAGTGTTACAAAGAGCTGAACAATTCCACGCCATGGCTGGTTGAAAATGACCCCCATGGCATTTTTTTCCCCCCATCCCCAAACGGTTAAACAGGACTGGATTTTCCCGGGTCGAAGGATTCCTTTTAAAAATTGTTGCATTTTCCCACTCAATCAAATCACACGGCGCCACTCAGGAACTGTAGCTGTTCCCCCGAATCAGATTATCAATTCGCAGAGATGAAGAGACATGAAATCCATTTCTGCGCTCGCTGGATCGCGTGCCGCCTCCTTTGTTACTATGGAGCCGGTTCATACACCGTGTGAGAGCACAGAGCTGATTAGCAGCCAGTGACCTGCCGTTACCAGTCACCCGGGCCCATTAGTCAAAGAGGGGATTAGTAATTCTGATCACACTTCCCACAATGCCATCCCTCCCCCCTGGTTATCTTCTATGTACTAAAGAAATTCCGTCTATTGAAAAAAACAGAACGTTCTAAAAAGAATGTATAGGGGGGGTTTATATATGTTTTATTATGTCCAGAATAAAAGAATTAACGGTTTAAACTCGATTGACATTCATGGTTGAAATTGTTTCACCTGCTCAGTTATATGCAACTCAGTTCAGCCAGTCTTGTGGGCCTGCCAGACAGAACTGCCAGGTCCTTAACCCCTTCACGCCGGCCGTACGCAAAATTTGCATCCATGGCTTTCAGGGGTTATACCGGGGTGATGCCGGCAGCTGCAGGCATTACCCCGGTACCTTTTTTTTTTTTTTTTTTTTTTTTTTAAGAGCGGGCGGTTGGCTCTTTAGTGATAACAACCGATGCAGCTAAAAGCTGCTTGGCTGTTATCCCAAAAGGAGCAGAGGGGGGACATCTCCCCCCCCCCCGTGCCCCCCCAGCTCCACCCTCCGCCGCTCTTCCCGGGCTCTCCCGTCCCGAGCCACCAGCCAGCACATCCACCGGCTAGGCTGAGATTCGAGCAAAGCCGGTGTTTCGTCAGATTAGGCGACCGGTCAGAATTGGTAACGCAAGTGACATTGTGTCGCCGCCATCTTGCTACACCCCGCACTCCTCCATAGTAAGGATACACTGAGAAGGGGGAAAAAAAAACGATTTGAATCTTGAATCGAGTTGAGAGGTCAAAACAATTCAAATTTTCAGCAAATCGATTTTTTAGATTTATTTTTTTTTGTCACCAGGACCGGCGCCGACACCGCGCCGGTCCTGAGGAGCTGCGGGCAGGAGTTTTTAGGCGAGGCCGCGGACTAGGCCGAAGCCGTGGCCTCGCCTAAAAAAAACTCCTGCCCGCAGCTCCTCAGGACCGGCGCGGTGTCCATCAAAAAAAAACAAAAAAACCAACACCTCTTCGATTCGAATCGTGAATCGAGTTTAAAAATAAATAAATAAATAAATAAATAATTGCAGATTTTTTTTTTGGGAGAAAAATCGCCCAGCTCTGTAAAGCAGACATCTTGTTACACCCACCGGAGTTTTGCATTTTACACTTATTTTTAACAGTAAAGTGAGTTTATATAGTGAAATACAGTACTTAGAACTTCGTCTGACTGGTTAGATGTTGAATTTTAAAAGCAGCGGCAAGCCTGCTCATCTCACAGGTTTGCTAATCTGACAGAAGTTCACTGCTTTTAAAATTCAACATCTAACCAGTCAGACGGAGTTCTAAATACTGTATTTCCCTATATAACCTCAGTTTACTGTTAAAAATAAGTGAAAAAAGGGCAAAACTCCGGTGGGTGTAACAAGATGTCCGCTTTCCCCTTCTCAGTGTATTCTTACTATAGAGGAGTGCGGGGTGAAGCAAGATGGCGGCGACGAAGCGTCACTTCCGTTACCATTTCTGACGGGTCGCCAAATCTGATGAAACGCTGGGATTCGGCTCCGATCTTGTCTCTGATGTAAAATCCCAGAAGCGACGCCACTTCCGGTTTACTCGTCTGCCAATGGCACCGATTTAAACAAAAATGACAGTATTCAGAATCGTCAATTTTGGCGATATGGATACTTTTAAGTGTAAAAGGAGGGATTTGGGGTCTTTTAGACCCCCCGATCCCTCCATAGAGAGTACCCGTCACAACTGATGTTTACATTCCTTGTGACAGCAATTAAAGCAATCAGAACTTTACATTTTATTTTTAAAAAGGGACAATATAATAAATAAGAGGGAAAAAAAAAAAAAAGTTTAAAAGCGCTCCCCCGTCCTCACACAGCAAAAAAAGAACGCATACGTAAGTCATGCCCGCAAATGTAAACGGTGTACAAACCACACATGTGAGGTATCACCGCAATTATCAGAGTGAGAGCAATAATTCTAGCAAAATACCTCCTCTGTAACTCTAACCTGGTAACCGTTACATTTTTTTTAAAGCGCCGCCTATGGAGATTTTTAAAAAGGTACCGTAGTTTTGGCGCCATACCACGAGTGTACCCAATTTCAAAGCATGACATGTTAGGTATCTATTTACTCTGCGTAACATCATCTTTCACATTATACCAAAAAAAAAAAAAAAAAAAAAAAAAAAAAAAAAAAAAAAAAAAATGGGCTAATTTTACTGTTTATTTTTTTTTTTCATTCATGAAAGTGTATTATTCCCCCCAAAAAATTGTGTTTGAAAGAACGCTGCGCAAATACCATGTGAAATAAAATATTGCAACAATCGCCATTTTATTCTCAAGTGTCTTTGCTAAAAAAATATATATTATGTTTGGGGGTTCTAAGTAATTCTCTAGCAAAAAAAATACGGGTTTTAACTTGTAAGCAACAAATGTAAAAAAAAAAATTAAAAATGGAATGAGATATATATACACATATATATATATATATATATATATATAAAAAATTTGCCCGCTTGCTGACCATATACTGTATATACACATACGGCGGCAAGGCGGCTCTCCTGTGCAGAATCACGTACCTGTACAAGCTTTTGCACATTCGGGTCTGGGGCACACACGCGTGCTGGCAGCGACCCACTCCTGCTGTAATTGGACACTGCGGGAGCCAATCAGCGATGTCCGCCTGGACCCGCCGATTGTTCAGGACACAGGCAGAACGGCGGTCTGTAAAACAAGGCAGATCACCGATTTGTGAGAAGGGAAGGCATTGATCCTGTGTTCCTACAAAGCAGGAACACGGATCTCTGTCTGCCCATAGTAAAAAGCACCTCCTCCCACATACAGTTAGCAAGCACACCCTAAAGAACACATTTAAAAAGGAGAAGTCCAGCCTGAGCTTTTTAGGCTGGGCTTCTCCTATAAGTCACAGGAGAGCAATTCGTTTTGCACTCCTGTGACTCCCGCTCTCCGCTGACGTCACAGAAATCAGTCCAGGCACGGCGTCATTGGGACAATTGACAGTCAGCAGCTCTCTGCTTGGGGGGCTGTGAGAACCGAGCCATCGGCGATGTTCAATCGCTCGGTTCTCAGTGCAGAGGTGCTGGGGGACGCTGCATCCACCTAGGCAAGTAAGATTCTGAAAAAAAAACAAAACAAAAAAACAAAAAAAACACAGCAACCCATACTTCTTTTAATCGCCCCCTGATATTAACCCCTTCCCTGCCAGTGTCATTAGTACAGTGACAGTGCATATTTTTAGCACTGATCACTGTATTAGTGCCACTGGTCTCCAAAAAAAGCATCAAAAGTGTCACTTAGTGTCCAATTCACTCGTCGCAATCCCACTATAAGTCGCCATTACTAGTAAAAAAAAAAAAAAAAAAATTACGTAAATCTATCCCATAGTTTGTAGACGCTATAAACTTTTGCGCAAACCAATCAATATACGCTTATTGAGATTTTCTTTATTTACCAAAAATATGTAGCAGGATACATATTGGCCTAAATTGATGAAGAAATCTAATTTTTTCTATTTTTTTTTATTGGATTTGTTTTATAGCAGAAAGTAAGAAATATTGTGGTTGGTCTTTTTTTTTTTTTTTTATAGATGGGCGACGGTGTTTATAGCGCAATGAATAAAACCCGCAGGAGGTGATCAAAATACCACCAAAAAAAAGCTCTATTTGTGGGGAAAAAAAAAAATAAGTCGCATGGCCGCGCAATTGTCAGTTAAAGTGACGCAGTGCCGAATCGCTAAAAGTGCTCTGGTCTTTGAGCAGCCAAATGGTCCGGGGCTGAAGTGGTTAAATAACAAACATGTCATACATACCTCCGCTGTTCAAGGGTTTTGCACAGAGCGGCCCCGATCCTCCTCTTCTGGGCTCCCCAGCTATGCTCCTGGCTCCTCCCCGCATCGAGTGCCCCGGAGAAGTGCTTCCCAGGGGGGCACCCGTGCGGGCGTGCTCCCATGCCCTGCTGCTGTGTCCATAGACCCAGACAGCAGGACTACAAGTAAGCCTATACTAAGGCTTACCTGCAGCTACCCCAGATATCTCCTAAACCTGCGTGCCGACGTCATCGGCACATCCGCACTGAAGCAATGGAACGTACCTGCCGTTGCTTCAGTGAGTGTGCCGTTACCAGCGGCTCCCGCGCGCATGAGTGACATCATCGCGGCTCCCGCCAATCACAGCGCTGGAGCCTGCAATACCCGGAAGTATCTCCAGGAGCGATGTTGCCGGCCGGTGCTGTATACGGGCACCGCAGCAGGGCCTTCAATCTCAGGTCAGGATTACATAATGAGCTAGTATGCTATGCATACTAGCTCATTATGCCTTTGTCTTGCAGGTCTTTTTTTTTTCTATGTGGGTTTACAACCACTTTAAAAGCGAACCTTCAGTCATTGTTTTTCATCTTTCCATCTATTAAATCTTCTGCCCTTGTTGTTGTTTTAACTTTGGATAGTAAAACATTTTTTTCTGCCAGTAAATACCTTATACAGCCCACTTCCTGTTTCTTGTCTGGTCATTAGCCTAGGCTTATGACATCATGCACATCTCTCTCTCTCTCTCTCTCTCATTGGAGCATTGGAGTTTGCCAGGAAGGGGGGGGGGGGGGGGAGTCATAAGAGGGCCAATGAGAGCTGCAGGTGTGCCTCTGTGTAAATCCAGGAAGTGAACAGGCATCAGCTTCAGCTGCCCACAGTTAAAATGACTGCAGCCAGATTTAGTGGATGGAGATTTCTGCAGCATATTTGGCAAGCACAGAATCACAGTATATATAAAATATGCAAAGTGGTTGGGGGGAAGCTTCAGAAAGGCAAAGATGTTTTTTTATTACAAATTATGTAAGCAGACTGCAGTTCCTCTTTAAGTTGAATTGCCCACATACACACAAAGTATGTAGATATTTGTGTTCCTTTTGGAATATTCCGGCTGAGCCCTGAAAGCTCCTCCCAGCGGAATGTTTTTGGAACAGTTACCAAGCAAAACCTCCCAAAGGGAATACATATAGTATACGATGCAAAACCACATTAAGAGACATGTGACAGGAGAAAAATAAGTACGTCGATATTGCTGACCTCTGCTTTTGAAACACTAATTGCCGGCTCGTTATGTTATTCCTCTGACTTAAAAAGGTTGTAAACCCGACTTAAAAAAAAAAAAAAACACACACACACGCACACACACACACACCTGTAAGAAAAAGGCATAATTAGCTAGCTTGCATCGCATACTAGCTCATTCTGAAATACTTACCTTAGACCGAAGCCCTGCAGTGGCACCCGCACACCGCTGACATCTTCACCGCTGTTTCTTCCGAGTTCGCGGGCTCTGGCGCTGTGATTAGGCGGAGCCGTGATGACGTCACTCCCGCGCATTCGCGGCACAGGTGGCCGTTCCTTCGGAGCGCATGGGCCGATGATGTCTATATAGTAAATATACTACATAGTAAATATATGACATATATAGTAAATATCTCCTAAACTGTGCAAGTTTAGGGAGATATTTACAGTACCTACAGGGAAGCCTTATTATAGGCTCACCTATAGGTACAATTCAAGAGGAAGACTTTACTTCCTCTTAAAAAAAAAAAAAAAAAAAATAAAGTTATAGAAACTGTGCATAGCTACTCGCACAGCAAGTCTACATGTACATCCTGGGTGAACTGGGCAAAAAAAAAAAATTAAAAAAAAAGGTTCCCTAGGCTACACTCTCTTATGAATGAATATTCCATTAACCACTTAACCCCCAGACAGGTTTTACCCCCCCCTGTATTGATTAGGCGGAAAAAAAAAAAAAAAAAAAAAAAACACCACATCCCCACCACCACCGATATTTTCCACTGTTATTAAAAAAAAAAAAAACAACATTCCTAGCAAAATTAAAAAAACCCCCATACATACAAGACCCTTATGTGAACAAGACCCATCAGTTAAAGGGGGTTTCTTAATTCCGATAAGCCTCCTGCCCACAGACTCCCACAATGACCAGCCAAGGTTGTGGGGAGGAGGCCCTTGTCCCCATCAACAATGGGGACAAGGTGCTTCGAGGTGAGGAAAGCAGAGCCCACCCTGCCAGAAGCACCACCTATGATGTGGCCAGGTATGGTCTGGGGGGGGGGGTGCGCGCTTGCTCGTCTCCCGCCCCCTAACTGGCCTGCCAGGCTGCAGGCTCTGATAAGGGTCTGGCATGGATTTTGGTCATTTTTTTTTAAATGTTGTCATTGGGTTCCCCTTAAAATCTGTATGTGTATCGATAACTAAGGATTGGCACCCTATATAAATAAAAATACTGAATAGGAAAGTAGCTGTCCCTTTAAGGGGAGATGATCACCTGAGGGTATTGTGTATGTCTAATAAAGGAAGTGGCGCTTTACTGTGTTCATGAAATGATTGGTTATGTTTGGTAAACCATGAAAAGCAAATGTCAATATTGTGTAACACTGAATATGAATCAAAAACAAATAAGAGAATCCAAGTATAAAGTCAGTTTGTGATAATAATCCCAACACCGAAACAAGTTGCACCTATATAGGTTGGCCCATATTGCAAAAACACCATACCTTAAAAAAGATCCTCCCAAAAAACCCAAGTTCAGCTACAGGGGGGCACCAGGGTTACAAAAAAAAAAAAAAAAGTCATCAGGCCCCCCAAAAGACCTCCCACTTTCTTGGATCAAACGGGATTTTATAAATCTAAAAGATGCAAAACATGAAGAATCGCTTGTGACAAAATAAGGAAAACAACTAGCTTTTCATCTGCTGTCATGGGTGAGGAATATGACATTAGAAAACTCATCACCTGTGACACCAGATATGTAACCTTCTTCTACAGTGCCCATGTAATTTTCAATATGTTGGCAGAACAACTAGGACACTGGCCAAGCGGGTGGGAGAACATATAGACAACATAAAGTAAAGGGTTTAGATACCAGTGTATCCAACCATTTTAGGTTGGTTCACAATAAGGACCCCTCCCTTCTGGGGTATAGATAGGGTTCGCCAGCACTGGAGAGGTAGAGATATGACAAAAAAAGGTGTCCCAAATGGAGACACAATGGATTTACAGGCTTCAATCACTTCAACCATTGGGATTAAATATAGACATTGATCTTAAATGTTTTATTATTACAGACCATTAACCATCTCCACTATAATACATTTTTCAGCAATTAACTTATGTAATTGGCTTTACCAAATATGGGGAGAAACTCTCCATTTCGCGTTACTACTCTCCCCTTTTTTTTTTACAGTATTTGGACCCCCAAGCTGTTTTTTTTTTCTAATTGAATTAGTGTTCAAAATTGAGTTCCCATAAAAGGCAATGAGCCTGAAATTCACACAAATTCAATGCATCTGAATCGCACCGCAGGGCTCAGAAAACGCCCAGGACTCTATAAATTCGTACTGCAGCTGCACCACTTATGTGTACCGGCTCCATAGACAGCCGGTTTGGTTCATATGTCATGCTTGGTTACACATAGTTAAAAAATGAATTTCGAATGCGGTTCAAAATGCATCCTACTCACATATATGTGAACGGAGCCTACAAAGAATTCTTTTTTGTAGCTTTTACATTATTTGGTTTTATAATAGCTTTTTATGCTTTTTTTCCCCCTTCATTTAACTTTAATACTATCACAAGGGGACTAACAAGCCCCCTGTGTGGTAGCATGGGCAGGAGAGATATTCCTCTTTATGGTGACATCAGGGGTCTACTGGACCCCTAATGATTCCTCTGTCATGCACAGACCATGCTTTATTAGAATGCTGTGGGGGATTAAAGTTTGGGAAGTGGATGGACTAGGACACCCTTCTAGAAGCTATAATCACTTCCATACCGGGCCTTTTCTGGAACTCATTGTTTACAAGTTTAAAATTAGTATTATATGAGAGAGAGAATAAAAAATATATATTTTTAATATTTTATTTATATTATTTTTTTTATTAAGATTTTTTAATTTTTTTTTTAGCAGAAATTCTAGGGAATAAAATGTTTTTTTTTTTACATCACACGATATCTGCACAGAAATTTTTCAAACGCGTTTTTTTTTTTGGGGGGGGGGGGGGGGGGGGGGGACAGTTTCATGAATTAAAAAAAAACGTAAAAGTTAGCCCAATTTTTTTTTTGTTAAGTAGATACCCAACATGTCACACTTTAAAATTGCACACACTAATGGAATGGCACCAAACTTTGGTACTTAAACTCCATAGGCGTCGCTTTACATTTTTTTTTTTTTTTTTTTTACAGGTTACCAGTTTTAAGTTACAGAAAAGGTCTTTTGCTCTCACTCAAACCCACGCGGCGATACCTCACATGTGTGATTTGAACACTGTTTACATACGTGGGTGCGGCTTATGTATGCGTTCGCTTCCGTGCGTGAGCACGCGGGGACGGGGCGCTTTAAAAAATTTTTTTGTTTGTTTTACTTTTATTTTTTTAAGCCCTTTAAAACATTTTTTTTTGATCACTTTTATTACTATTAAAAGGAATGTAAACGTCCCTTGTAATAAGAATAGTGCATGACAGGTCCTCTTTATGGAGACATCTGGGGTCAATAAGACCCCAGATCTCTCCTTCAGGCTGGAAAGACCGAGATCAAAGTAAATAAACTGTCTCAGCCTTTCCAGCCGCGTCTCTGTCATCGTTAACTTCCCCGGCCGTGACGTCATAACGTCGCGCCCGGGCCTCCGAGGGCCATAGAGATGACTGGGGACGGGGGAATGGAATGTCCCCTCCCGCTTACTGTAAGAATGATAAAGCGGCTGAACTGTCGCTATGATTGTTCTTACGGTGCACAGAATCTATGGCTGCAAAAGACGATACCTAAATGATGCCTGTAACTGCACCCATCATTCAGATATCCCCGCTCAAAGTCAATGACGTCACATGATGTCCTTGGGCTGGAAGTGGATAATAAGCAAGCAATGAGCGGTAC